>JABSTQ010003420.1:0-103455 GCA_013358835.2 Ixodes persulcatus
AATAATCCTTTTCTTTTTTTTTTATTTGCGGAGGTAACGTGTTTTGTCCTCTGCTTTCAAGTGCGCTCTCGCTGGACTGAATCATCGGCCTTCCTCGCGCAGATTCCGTCTGCGACGCAGGTGACTTCTACAGTCACTATATTCCCGTCTCCAGCTCGACGCTCGCCCTCCCGCGGCGGAAACGGGAAGCGCTCTAGTGAGGTTCCCCCGATCTCCTGCTCAGCGGGCACGGCGGAACTGCTCGCGATCATGGCTCGCTAAATGTCATTTCCGAATGCAAACAACACTCTTCACTGTCCCAACGTGGGGCTGCAGCCGGTATGGGATTGTACCTTACTGGAGAGTTTTAGTATTGCGTAATATAGAAGCAAACGCAAGCGCTGTGCGTTTGCGTTAGGGTGGCGTGCTCCACTTTCAGCGTGCGCATCGTTGCCATGCTCCGATCCAAGACCGGAATTTTGGGCTCCGCGCACACGCAGTGTGGAACACGCAAAGCTAACGCAAACACACAGCGCTTGCGTTCGCTCGTATATGCAAAACTAAAACTCACTACTGTTTCACCGGCTTCCAACGCCAACGAAACATGCTGCAGTGAGCAGACGCGCAAGCAGGCAGGCTTCCTTCGAACTGGAAAGGCTGAGATTGGCAAAACGACGGCGAGCAAATGAGAAAGTAAATAATTGTTAAAAAAAAAGTATAATTGCTTCTTTTTTTTTCTTTTTTTTTTTGGGGGGGGGGGTGGAGGGGAGCCTTTGGTCTGGAAGGATATTGGCGGCGACTTTGGAATTTTGCCGATTGTCAAAAGTCGATATTTTTCTAGCACCCTCAATTATTCAAAGTTTACAGGAATTTCTAACATTAGCTAGAATGTTGCCATTGATTTTAGAGTTTATTTTATAACTTGTTAATTGAAGATGCTGCAATTGGCTCCAGTGATGATAATTAGCACACTTTAGATTGTCATACTTGTTCGCGCGTTTGAAATTAGATCATAAGCGACTAATTATTTTAGAGCTTGAAAATGTAATCCTAAAATATCTTAATTTTAATATTTATATTATTATTAATGCAAATTGCGGCAATGTAGGCCCCCAATTAACGCCACGATCACAAAAAAATACGCCATTTAACCGTATTAGTCTTTCCTGAAAGGTATCATTTTGTTTTCTTTTTAACATATGAAAACCTGTGTCATCGTTATCAAGATAGGCAAACAGTCAAACACTGGATGTAGTATAAAGTCCTATGCGTCACGCGTTGCTTTAAAACACGCACACTTCAGCTGCCTGACTCGGATTCCGTCTTTTGAATTTTTCTAGTGAGAACAGCCTTTCTTAATTCATACGTTTTGTAACATATTGTATAAATGAGTTTATTCTGTTATTTTTGTGTTGGGTAAATGTTAAAGCAATTAATCATCTGAATACCTAAAAAGCCATTGAAACGCCCGCATTCATTATTTCATATGACAATTATCTGAGCGAGAAAAGGCAGCAAGAGCGCACAAGTATCAGCACTGATTTTTTCAACAAATAATAATATTCTATGTCATTTCTAATGTGTATGAAATACCCTGTCTTTAAGGGACAAACGTTTCCCAAAAATCTTCTTTAACTAAATAATTACGGTGTGAGACACTTTGAGTTATGAAAAATCTGAAATTAAGACCTATACCGAGGAATTACATCCAAAATCAAGGTTGTTTTTCGGTTTCGCTCCGGAATTAAAACGAACCTTCTGGCCTAAATATTACGCTAAATACCATTTTTTGTTTTCAGCATAAAGAGGTGACCTGCGTCATAACACCCTAGCTTCCTATTATTACCAGAAATAATTTGTGTCGCTCAGTGAAGCCACACACTAGACAGGCTCAGCAGCGGCACGCATCTCCGACCCTCGCTATAACCGCCATTTTGGAAAACGAGTGGCCCCACCTATAGTGAATTGGAGTCGCGAATAGAGCTGTGACTCTAGTGAGTAGTGACTTCCAAGCGTGCTTTTCGATCCGTGATTCCTCAGTTTTAGCAGACCGTTTTTGCACTTTCGATTCGACCCTTACAAAAATGATTTCAGACTTTCTGATGAAAATGTGTAGACTTCTTGTCGACTCTGGTTACGTCCTTTTGACTTTGACTTTCTGTTGACATTGTCAACAGGAAGTCAACACACCTGTTGAAGACTCCGTTGTGAAAATTTCTGTTGACTTCCTGTAGACATATTTATCAGAAAGGCTGCAGACTCTCTGCTGCCTGTATGTTGAAAAATATATGTTGTCTTCTTGCAACCCATTTCAACATAAAGTCTGCAGACTTTCTGGTGCTTCCATGTTAAGTCTTTTTTTTGACTTCCTGCAGCCATATTTATCAGAAAGGCTGCAGACTTTCTGCTGCCTGCATGTTGAAAAATATAAGTTGACTTCTTGCAACCCAGTTCAACATAAAGTCTGCAGACTTTCTGGTGCTTCCATGTTAAGTCTTTTTGTTGACTTCCAGCAGCCATATTTATCAAAAAGGCTGCAGACTCTCTGCTGCCTGCATGTTGAGGCGTTCGAAAGGCATGCCCTGCCGTTCTGACTTTGTAAGTGACTATAGTGACTTGAATGAATGAACCAATGCTTTCTAGTAAGAGATATCGTCCACGACCTTCAAAACATTGTTTTCCCTTTGATGGACTCCCGGGAGAAGATAAAATACTTAAAACCTTAATAAGTGTTGAGGTGGTCACCGGCCAAATGAATTCCTTCAATATGTAGGCTATATAAGGCTCTGGAGCAGTCAATGGGACTGTGTTTCAGGTGTTCAGTGCTTCGTGGTGTTTGCGTTTGTGTTCGTTTCTAATGTGTAGCTCTTGGATGATGTACTTTAAATAACACAGCGACACCATTTACTAACAAAACTAAAAAAGGAAACGCTTTTTTTTTCTTTTTAAGGAATTTGCTGCAGCCAATTTGGAGGTGGCTCTGGCGACACAGAGACTACAAATGGTCTGGTGCCAACGAATCGCCTTGGAGGCACAAGGTTGTCTATGCTGGAGGTTTAGCTTTTCAGTGGAGTGTCAACAAAAGTTGACACCTAGGCGCCAAGAAGTCTACTGCCTTTCTAATGAACTTTGGGCCAACGGCTCCTGGAAGTCAAGTCAAAAGCTAAATACAATCTGCAGAAAGTATGATGGAAAGCTGTTGACATTTAATACCTGTGTTGACTTTTTTCAGCACTTTCCACAAAAAAGAATTACACTTTTTTGTAAGGGGATACTTCAACGATGCGATCGATTATGGAGATGTTATGCCTGGGCGTGTAACGGGCCGGCTGGAACCACGACTACTCTTCTCGCAAAATGATTTGTTGGCCTAGTTGGCTAAACATTACGAAATTAGAAAGCGCGAAAGACAAGGACAAGAGGGAGACTACACAGGACAAGCGCTTACTCGCAACTGACGTTTTAATTCGGAGATGAAGAACCCTAACGTTAAAGGGACACTGACAGGGTATTTATGCTCGCCGAGGTTTTTAGTTGTACGTGACATATGAGAGCCCAACTACCCAGAACAGAATTTGCGGCTCGAAATTCGGTTTCTTTCCGCCCGAAAACCGCCGATCAAGAACTGGCCGGTTCGAGTCTCGCTCACTCTCTTTTCTGTGGTCACGGGCCGTTTTTGTAAGGTATCGATGCGACCACCAATTTAATCAAAGTCGTGGGTCATTAAAGGCACACAGTCAATATTAAAAAGAAAAAAAAATATGAAACCCATTATTTGTGGCTTCAAAAAAGCTGCAAATACGTTGATTGAAAAAAAGGTAACACAGACAACCGGAAGCTTTCTGTGCGTTCACTTCATGATTCTTGACATGGCGTCGTTTCGCGTATCGTGGGACTAGCACTAGCAGATGGCAGTGGACGACGGGCGTTGGACCTCTACTTCAGAACTGTCGTTCACGGTACTGGCGAATTCTGTCTTTCTTCGAAAGAGAAATTTTGGACCGATCAAAAGAACTGATATTCATCCCGTACGACACGCCCGACCAGCAAGCCGATTGCACGAAGACGTCGCCGAGCCGTCGTCTCTTCTCGTGGCTGAAGACATCGCTCGCTCAAACGTCAAGCACGAAGTGCGTACTTCGAGTTGAATACGCACGCGTACGTTACTTTACGAGGTGCGAATGTGCCCTATGCTTGGTGCTGCTCGACTTCAGCCGGGAGTGCATGTATTGAAGTGAAATCGGGAATCGGCCGAAACTTCCGACATACTGTCTACCAGACATGTACACGTTACCCCAAAATGTAACTAAATACCGTTACTCGTTACTCGCTCAAAAAGTAACTAAATACGTTACTCGTTACCGATTCTCAAAAGGAACGCGTGAGTTACCTCAAAGTAACGAGTTACTTTCCACGTTACTTTGACGACCAAATACACAACTGTTTTTGTTTCATGGTTTATGTTTTTCTTTTAGTAGTCATTGCCCTTCAGCAGCAGCTGCCTGTAGAAGTTTTCATCAGTTATGTTTCCCCGCTTCCTTGAAAATACATCTCCGGCGACGCTGAAGAGTCGTTCTACCGACGCGCTCGAAGGAACGGCAGTGTTGTGCTTCAGGAAGAGCTGGTGAATCTTCGAGAACTGCGCCTTCATTGAGGACAGCGGGTAATGGGTTATGTGCCTCCCCGTGTTTGCAACCTCCGGGTTTACATTCGGTCCGTACCCGTTTCTAGAAGGTTCAACCAACGAACCTGATTGTGCTCGCTGGTGAAGGACATTCCCAGCTGTAGAGTTCAGTACAGCACCGTTTATCGCTGGACACGTCAGTCGAACCGTTCGACTGACGTGTTCAGCGATATACGTTGCTGTACTGTCATACTGGTTAGTTGTTTTTGGGGTTGTCCATCTGCCTTTGTCACAATAGACGCATACTCAGGTTAGAATAAAAACAAGGCCGTTTAAGCGGTGTTGTACACGTTACTCCTCAAAAGTAACGAGATACCGTTACTCGTTACTTGGCCTTCAAAGTAACTAAATACCGTTACGTTCCTTTTCTAAAAAGTAACTAAATACGTTACTCGTTACCAAAAATAGTAACTAGGTACAAGTAACTCGTTACTTGTAACGCGTTACGTACATGTATGCTGTCTACCCGCTGCATAACTACGCATGATAGAGTTCCTTCAGTAGCTCAGTGGAAAGACGTCCGCTTCACACGCAGAGGGCACGGGTTCGATACGTGGTGTGGGTGTAACTTTTATTTTTATTTGTCAAGCATCTGACGCTGTTTAACATTTCTTTTTTTTACAATTATCACAGAAAAAAAATTTTTTTTGTGGACGATGCGGTCGCTGCACTAAATGGTATGGATTCCATTTTTGACACCTGCGAACTCAATGTATATCACTTTCCACAAAATTCAAGGAGCATATGAATCGGGTAGCGTCCGCTTTCCGAGCTTCGCGTAATGGTTCTACAGGAATTGCAGCCAGCCATTGATCCCGACCCGTTGATCTTTCGGAAACTTGTGCACTCTGGCATAACTTGGCCACTTTCAGATGCAGGACATGTGAGGCAACACTTCACGCAACATCTTGGGAGTATCTTTTCGGAGCTGATCACGAGAATTCCACACGGCACTCGGGCACTCACTACTAATTGCCATTAAATGTACAAAACAACTCATCTTGAAATACAGAACAGCGAGCGGAACAAACATAACTGCAAAGGAATACCACGGCGAGCGAACGCATTTCGTCTGCTACGGTGCTACGTGCGGAAAGAGGAGGAGAAAGAAAAAAAAAAACGCAAAGTCGGGTGTAGCCACGCAACACCTCCTAGAAGAAAAGGCCAGAGCGCTCCGAGTCATTACGTCACAATGGCGGAGGAAGGAAGTCCATCGCGCAACTACGTGAGATAAAGTTCAAAGCATCGACGTAAAAAAAAAAAAAAAAAAAAATGCGGGTGGCGCGGGGTTTTGTGAACGTTTATCTGACATTAATATATGTTATAAAAGCGCAGTATTGTACAATTTATTATATATATAATATAACATAATATACAACGCGCTACCAAGGTTGAAAGTACCAATTGTTTATATTTATGATTATCCCCGTAACCGCGGGACTACGTGCAATCCCGCAGATCACCACACTTTTCGAATGAAACGGTCCGCAGGGACGTTTTCTTCCCTCGTACGGGCTCCGATTCTGGTAAATTTACGTTGGTGTGTGAGCTGCTGACTGGTTAAAGGAACGCTGAGACTTTCAGAAGAGAAGGGAACCGAAAAAGAAATCCAGTAATCGTCGCAGGGAGCGCACGCGAGCAAGAGATGGGTCGACGACGTTAAAGGGGCCCTGCAATCATATTCAAGCGTCTACCTTTTTTGCTATTTCCACGTCTCTTGGGGTTCGGACAAGCCAGCGGGCACGGAGAGAGTAACTAAATATCAGTGCGTCATATTTTAAACGGACGACGCGGAAACCTCCTCCACCGACGAGGGCGACCCGCGGTACCGAAGCGCGCGATATGTGACGTCTTTGGTCTGGGCTTACTACGGTCAGAGCCGCTAAAAGCTTTTTTTTAGTCGAGATACCAAATATAAGTGGCGCGAACCGATTCAATTACTTATAAAAGTAGTTTTTGTCAGTATTTTAGATCAGAAAAGAAACGAATGCAGTTTATAAAGTACGAAAACAAGAAATGACCCGTCGACATACCCGCCACCAAGCGGTGGAAAAGGCGGCGCATACTACAGGGTGGAACAAGGAGACGGCAGGCTCTTTAAATCGACCGGAAAATTCGGTTTCTTAACCTATCGCGCTAACGACTTTGTGCAGCGTTGCCCACAGATGGTGCATTTTTTTGTAAAAGTTTCAAAGAGTGAACTTACCTGAGGAAAAAGTAAAGAAAGAAAAAGGCTTAGCTCCTATGGAAACGCAGCGACACCATCGCTCTTCAAAGAGCACGGCGCCGTTTCCCACGGGACACAAGAGGTGGCGCAACGAACGCCGCCAACGAACGAGCATACGGCGCGCCAGCGTCTTTAGCAGACAATCTTTTCGACTCAAAAGCGGCAGCGCGTTCCGCAGGCGGCGACAGTCGCAGAAAACAAAAATAGGCGCGGTAACAACAAGCAACTGCAGTTCCTTGTCTGCTAAATACGCCGGCTCTTGGAGTCGTCTGCTCGTTCGTTGGCGGCAGTTGGCGTCGCGACGCTTGCGCCATCTCTTGTCTCCCGTGCGAAACGGCGCCGTGTTGTTTGAAGACCGGTGGCGTCGCTGCGTTTCCATAGGAGCTAAGCCTTTTTCTTTCTTTACTTTTTCCTCAGGTAAGTTCGTTCTTTGCAAATTTTACAAAAAAAATGCACCATCTGTGGACAACGCTGCACAAAGTCGTAGCGCGATAGGTTAAGAAACCGAATTTTCCGGTCGATTTAAAGAGCCTGCCGTCTCCTTGTTCCACCCTGTAGAAAGGAATAGTGGGATCAGGCGCCGACACAGAAAGGTCCCGGATGTACGCGGCGGCGCTGCGGTCGTAAGGACAGGAGGATGCGACCGGCTCCGAGCGTTCCGAAGGCCTTCAGCGAAAAGCTTTGTCTTGCGGTTTAGCCGTTTTGCGGTATGGCAGCGCGAAGTGGCTCCCATTCTGAACTGATCTTTACCCCGTGTTTGCTATCGTTTGTGGCCAATGAAGTGTCATGCCGAATTAGTGTTTAATCGCGCAGCAAATGCAATGAGAGCCGCTCTGGCTGCCCGCTGCATACAGCCTATCCAGGACAGCTTTAGTGGCGCCCTCTCGCGCCGTCGACACGGAGTGCGGGCGGCCGTGAGCGGTCGCTGAGCTCACTACCCCTCACGGCCACTCAAGCAACCGAGGACGTCATGAGGGAGGTTATTTTTTGCTTGTTTTTGTAATCTTAATTGCCTATAACTTTTAAAATAAAGCGAATTTCGAGAAAAGAAAAGTTTCACTGAGTTACTACGTTCAGTGCGCTCAGGTTCGGTGCAAAATAAAACCAGTAAAAAGTCCTTGCAGGGCCCCTTTAAGCCTCCCACACTGCGGCCGCTGCTCTAGTGTGCGTGTGTGTGTGGTTCTTTTGATACTCCTACCGTCGTTTTTTGTCGTCACCGCAGTCTCGGGTAGTTTTTTGGTGTTCGCTTGATACTACGGCATTTACGTGGATTCGCGGAACAAGTCCTGCTACGGTTTGAGTGACGTGTGGCAACTAGTCAACGATGCCTGGTCGATTATCGATAGGCCTCTCGACAGAGAGACCTAAAGTTCGTGGTCAAATGTTTTCGTCACGGATATTGTGGGACGTATGGATACGATCGACAGGTGAGAAACAACTTACCTACGGGCTTTCTTGGTCATGTGGGACGCGAGTAAAGTGCTGCAGTCGGGTTGTTTTTTGTTTTTCGTGATAGAATGGCATCTTGTTCGATCGTTATCCGTTTGCGGTCGACATTTGGAATCTGTGTGGTAATATTCTAGTTTTCACTGGAAGGTGAATAACAAGTTTGTGTGATTATAAAAAGTGCGTTGTTTGTGTTTATGTGTTTATTTATACTAATGTTATTTTATTGCCTTTACCACTTTTATACTAGCATCTTAACTGTATTAAGGTAATAGTATTATTTGTATACAAAATAAGAAGAAGTAAATTAGTTGACTGTCCACACGGAAAAGTTCATATATTTTCATTAAATGATGTGGGACTTAATCAGCTCGCGGTGTTGAGTGATTATACGATCGTCGCAAGCTGATTTGTCGACCCCATAATGTAATTCGATCGAAATTACATTACTTTTGCCATCTGGCCGGGTATGATGCAAGAATTCAGTGACTGGCACGCGATAACATCGCTTACATGATCGTAAGTGATATTTGTCTAGCCGTGTCCGCGTTGACTACGTCTACTTGATTTTAACTGTGATCTGTTTTGCTGTGTGTCCTAATAACTGCGTGTCTCGCCATTTTGTCGAAGTATTTCTGTGTAAAATATGCATTCCTACAGCAATAATTGCGTGACTCAATGTTTTTCTTATACGCCTACCTCGTACCATTTCATATCGATTATTTAGCGGTGTAATATTTTGACCGTGTAATAAAATATTTTCGAGACCCCTTGATATATGTGCAGCTTTCATTTTAGCTAATAAGACACGCGTATGTGACTAAAAGCGCGTTACGACGGTCGATCCACGCGCGTTGCCTTCGCTTCGACGCGAGCCCCCGATGGCCTTCCTTCGCGACGTCACGAGAAGAGCGCTACGGCCTTGTCTTCTAGGAGGTGTTGAGCCACGTGACTTCCGCCACTCACGCTATCCTCTCCACTTCTCCGTTTCGGTTTCAGTTTCGCGCAGTTGCGTTTTTGGCTTTATTGAAAAAATACGTGACTCTGTAGCAAAATATTAATTGGGTAGTATTCCGACATCATAATGAATCGCCTGACAAAAAAGGAAAAAAAAAATTTGGGGGTGTCAGTGTCCCTTTAAATGTTACAAATATTTATGAGAAAGGAGTGAAGGGATATGAAACCATTGAGAATTAAAAAAGTAAAAAAAGAATTTAGTAAGAACAAAAGGAAATGGTGGGCATGATTAAAGTAACAGTAAAAAAAATGACAGTAAATAATATTGAGAAAAAAGAAAGAGGAAGGTAAAGCAAATTAAGATCTAAGGAAAATATTTCATGTACTCTAATTCTTTTGATGACAAAGTCCCCGAAGGAGCACTGATGCAGGCGTCTCCTTTGGTCGCAATGACTTCAGCTTCAAGAATCTCTCGACTTCGCTTATCTGGACACCTCCTCAGGATCCTTGTGCTGGACAGTAGCGGGGCGCATCCACAGTTCCTCACATGTAGAGTGAGATTCCCCGACGGAGAGGATTTTAGAGATAGCGCATGTTCTCTGAGCCTTACGTTGATACATCTTCCCGACTGTCCCACATATACCTTCCCACAGGTGAACGGGATCAAATACACTACCCCGCTACCCCAAAGTCAACACCCCGCGCACAAAGCCTGACAAATGCAGTGTTAGGCACTGCAACAAATACGTCAGCTGTTGCAGCGGGGTAGTGTATTTGATCCCGTTCAGTGTCCATACAAGGTCGGATCCTCCCGAGGGAGCAAATACCCTTGTGTAAGATGTGAGTGGCCAATTATCAATTGGCACAGAATGACCTCGAATAAGCGGTCCCGGTAAAGGGCACTCGCCCACTCCTGTAAAATAGGCTTAACAGAATAAAGTTTGTTGTGCGCTTCACTGTTCAATTCTTGTTGCTAATTTTTTTATGGTATCTTCAATATCAAAATTTCTTTCACTACATGTGTTTGCAGCACGATAAACCCTTTAATTTACGGCAATTCCTACGTGGCTTGGAACCCAGCATCAGACTATGTGAATATTGTTTTTCATGGCAGTACTCACCTTGCACTGTAATTCAATAACAAGGGGGTTTCTTGTTGCCTAAAGAGATGTGAGTACTAAGGGAGTCGGTGTAAACTATGAAGAAAGAAAGTATATTTTTCGTGATGGGATTTGTGGCGAGAAAGAAATCCTATGACTCGGCCGTTAAAATTGTCGTATTGATGTTATTTCCGCACAGCATTTTACGAAGGCCCGATTGCAGAGCAACCAACAGAGGAGTCAGTTTTTGTGCCATCAGGATAAAGCTGATGTAGTTGTTTTACTTCTCTTGCAGTTGATATAATTCCTGTCTTAAAACTTAATTCGGGGTTTCTTTTCTATTGTAGTGGGTTAAAAACAGGTTTAAAGCAGGCAAACACTGCCATGGATCTTTTTTTTTTTCCTACAAACAAAGCAACTGGTAGGTTTATGTCAAGGCCTGCTGAGACGGCTGCGGATTTATTTAGCATTGAAAAAGGAGGAAAGATTGAAGTTTTTTAAGAAAAGTTCTTTCGAAAGGTGACTTCTAAATGACTCTTCGACATGGATATTGCAGTACCGAACGAATCCTAAGTGAGTATATGAAGCTTAAAAAAAAACGCCTTTCCTCAAGAGACATTTCGTTGGCTTCAGCATATAGGTTCAACACAAGGCATTTGCGGAAAGCACCAGTGGCGAGACGTATTACCTTAATGTGAACACGATCTAACATCGTTAGCGTTGATGTCCTTGCCGACCCATACACTATACTCCCATAATCAAGTGGGGATCGTACAATTAAGCGGTAGATTCTCAATAAACGTAAGCCATCAGGACCTCATGACTTGTATGAAAGGACCTTGAGGGCATTGAACGGTTTATGGCATTTTTTCTTCAAATTGATTATATGAAAGCTGAAGTACAATTTGCTATCAAAGATAAGCAAAGAAATATCTGCATCTCTTTGTTCTTGATGGAGACGTTATACATGGTAAGGGCAGGCTCTGGGGCAGGTCCACGTTTTTGAGAGAAGAAGACAATGTTTATTCGGGGGAAATTGTTAGACCCATTATTGCTTGACCATTTCACCATATTGTTAATTGAACTCTACGTTCACAAATACATAAATTCCAAGATGACACAGAAATTTGGAGGTCATTAACATGCAAGAATTATTGAACTGAAGGGGGCATTACATTCGAAATGGAATTTACTTTTACTAGAAAAAGTGTAGCACTAAGGACACTCCCATGAGGCAAGCGATTTTCTCGCACCAATTTTCCAGAAAGGGTACTTAACTTGACAGGAAACGTGCGTCTTTCTAACTAGGCTCTAATAGCAGCTAGCATTCGACCACAAATACCGAAGTTATATAGATAAATAATAATGCAATACATCTATGTTGTATCGTATGTTCTCTAAAAAACAACACCGACAAACAAAATTGTCTATTTACAAAGGCCTCACGTACATTTTTTCAAGCATAACAAGGTGGTTAAGGGCAGACGTTGAGGAACGGCTACCCCATACATGGGTTGCACTGACGTCACATCGCATACTTTTGACCACCATGTAAGAGGAGGAGAGGGAAGCTGCTTTTGTAAGAATTTCGAGTGGCGGGTTAATCTTTTATAATCTTCTGGGAGGAGAATAGCGACGTCTGTGCAAATACGGGAGGCACAAAGAAAGATCCTGATAAGAGGGGAGCTCTTTCTTCCCCTCTTCTCTGGTGGTCATCGGAGCGTTCTTTGATTGACGTCACGTGCAACCCATGTATTGATACCTGCCAAGTCAGTTGTTCTCTTCCAAGAAAATGTGTTAGCCTTCGGTTAATTATTCGTTCCAGGTTGTTTTTTTTTGTTTTTTTTTTCAAACAACTTGTTAAGGCAATGGGCCTGCAAGTGGTTACCCTAAAAAAAACCTTTCCTGGTTTTAATAAAATGATTATGTTGGCTACCTTCCATCGAAGTGGAAAACATCCTAACTTCCATATTCTGTTAAAAAGGTATAAAATTAGTTCTAGCTTAGAATGATGAAGATGATTCAGCATCTCATATTGAATACCATCAGGACCAGCGGCTGAACGTTTAGAATGTTTAAATGCCACCTGGAGTTCATGTAATGTGAAAAGGGAATTGTAAGTTTCCCTCTCACCCCCAGATTCCTTTACAATTCGTCTTTCTGCTTGGAGTTATGCCATTGGAATACTGCTGGATAATGTTGAGAGCTGGAGACAAATTAAAGTGCTCCCCCAGAACGTCAGTCTGCTCTTCCAGAATTTCAGGGCAGTACCCATCCCTGGTCAAGAGGAGAACAAAAAAAGCACCATAGGTGCCATCCACCTTATGGATTCTGTCCCACATTTCTTTGGCTGTTGTGGTACTGTTAATTGAGGAGGCATACTTTTGAAAACTCGGATGTTTTGATTGTCTACGATTAATTCTAGCTTGAACGTTCATCTCCTTAAATTTAATTAAATTACTTGGAGTAGCGTATAGCGTCTAAACTTTCCCCAAACTCGGTTTTGGATCGTCTTTGCCTCGCGGCAATTTTGATTCCACCAGGGTTTCGGGTGCCGAAGGAGCGAGAGATGAAGAAGGGAGCAAACAGGAGACGACCGCCATTTTGACGCAACACGCTGCAGGCACAAAGCACTCTTGAGGCTCCTACGGGCTTATTTCTTTTTCGAATGAATAAAAGTTCGCGCTCAAACGGGGAGAAACCTCATTCGTTAGATTTTTAACCCACCGAGGAAGAACACTCTATAATTTTCTTGTCAGAGCTTGCCAAATAAAAGGAAAGAACCGAAATTTTGATGTCGTTCCCATGCATTTCACCGGGCGAATGAAGAAAAATGGCGGCCCTCCCCGCTCAGCTGCGAGCAGCCGGGAGTTCACGCGCATGCGCTCACGCCTCTCGCTCTGCGCCGCGGGCTGGTTGGCTCGCTCAGGAGAAGGGCGTCACGGCGGCGAGATCATAGACTGGCCAAGCTCTCCCTATATATATATATATGCTATAGACCTTTTCTCCAAGGGAGCCGCCATCTTGAATTGTCGTCACTTCCAGTATGGGCGAAAACATTGTTTTTCCGTCGCCACGCCAGTAGAAGACACTTAGGATATAAGCGTAACCGTCACACATTATCATTTTGCCTCCGCCTTATTTTATTACTAGTTACAGGTTGAAATGTTTTATTATTTTTTCGTCGCCCATACCGGATACGCCTATTAGGTGGCTGGGGACGAGAGTACACAGAAAAGGTCTATATATATGGCTCTGCGGGAGGCGGACTGGAGTGAGTGAGGAGGAGGAGGGGGGGGAGGGGGAGTACTTCCCTTTGCGGGAGTTCCACAACTGAGGTAATCTAGTATCGTTCGTACAGGGCAGACTTGTGCCTATTTCAAATACTCTACTCTACTTCAAATAATTTTTGAAGTAGCTTGGTATCTTGCAAATACTTTTGATCGATGGTATTTGATACTCTATTTTAATAACATTTCTGAGTATCTTGTATCATTATCTCAAATAAATTTTTGACAGCCCGACGTTTCCCGAGTTTTCCTGTATGAAGTGCGTGAGCGTGGCACGAGCATAGGTGAACAGTCTTTCGAGCAACCAAATCCCGTTGCTATAGACCTTTGTCCGGAAGTGCTTTTTTTAGCCTCGACCGCAAGGAGCAAACGCGAACAATAATCTCGAACCCAGGCGCTCACGGGAGGGGGGGGCTGCGTTTGCCTGCGCTGCTGCTACCCGCCGCAGGCTTCTTCGCTGGTGTGCCGACTGCCGCTTCGCCGGCAGCGGCGGCATCGGTCCTCTTTACCACAGTATGTGAGTATAGTGCCCGTAATGTGAGAGCCGTTTGTCCATACGCCACTTTTCCGCTGTTGGTTTCCATCTAGCCGAGCCAGAAAACATCTCGCGACGAGTTGACCGCGCCGCGAGTGACGAAGAAAAAGCAAACATGGCGACGGTTTGTACGATTGCTTTGGTGGCTTCGGTGTTGCGTGTCTGCAACGTCCTCGTGGGAAGATTCCCCTGCCCTTCGAAGTTATTGCAAGCACCACGAGTGGCACGAAAGATGTGGAATCATCGTCTCAACTACAAATAAGCATGCCTTCACGAGCAAGACGATGCCGAGCAAGCGCTCGGCACCGTTGTGTCGTCAGATGTTCTACAACGCCGAAGTATTTTCATTTATCATTTGTAATGGCTTCAAGAGTGGGAAATTAATCTATTTCGCGGATTGTTAACGCCGGGGTTGGGTGCCCTCCATTGCAGTGCCGTTGTCGCGCAAAGTGTAGAGAAAACCGGGTGGCGATGGCGGCGGTGCTCTTTGATCTTGCGCCGTTGGGTTCATGGAGTCCGGAGTAAACGTACGTACGTGCGTCTGCTGGATCGGTGTTTTGGACTGCCTCAAAACTCTTCCTCACGCGCATTTTCCTTGTGAAGCATAGTAGCTCATTACACCTCGTCGTCGACTGCGCTCATTTTACTACGACGCACGAGCCTGCGTGATGTGAATTTCACTGCCTAAGATGTTTGGTGTGCTGTAACGAGGGATAATAAAATATCACCGCGAACTTCTGAACAAACGAGTCGCCTGTCACAATATTAATCAGTAGCCTTCCTAGACTCCGCCCCCACAGGCACCCTGCTTCGTTGCCGATAGTAATTGTGTCTCCTGGTACCTCGTAGAATTCCAGCTCCCACTTCAAGTGAGTACCAGCCTTTAGAACTGGCAATTAATAGTTTCGATGGTTTCGAACCCAGACGCTCGCAGCGCGTGTGTGTGTGTGTTGTGTTGGGGGGGGGGGGGGGGGGGGGGGTGCCGATAGACCGCGACCTTTCCCAGTACTAGCACGTTGCCGGCGTCGGTATTGTTTACCGGCCTGTAATGTATCGGAGCAATTCGTCCGGACGGCACTGTGCCGTTGTTGGTTGTACGAACAACCAGAGGAAACGCAGGGTTCTTTTGGACACCCACTGCCCGTCACACAATTGCCTAAGAAGCGAGTGCGGATGCGTCGTCTACGGCTTCCACAAGTTTCCGTCCCATGCAGCTTCTCGGCAAGAATGGGCAGCCGCACTCGGAAGAAAAAACTTTACTCCGAGCAAGAACTCGAGTGAGCGGCAGTGTAGCAACAATTTTTTTCTATGCGTACGTTTGACGTGCGTGATGGATACAACAGAGGTGGTCACTTCTCCGTGATCAGTCGGCAGGTCGTTTACGTCGTGTACGTACGCTGGCTGCGAATGGTACCTTCGTTTCGGTTTCGGTTTAGGCTCGGCAGAGCCGCGCTGCCGCAGAAAGGCAAGTAGATCGCGAAAATCGGTCTCAAACGTGCCACGAATGTAATGTCATATACAAGAAGCCAACAATCAAGCATTTGAAAGCTACAAGAAAGCGTTAGCGAAATATTTACTACGCAATGAACCCGGACTGAAACGCGGATGTCAAGGGTCAGCAGACACCGAGAACATCTAAGACAAGAAAGGTTTTCCCCTTGTTTTCTTGATCGAGATTGGTTCTCGAATCTTCACGAAATCTTCCTGTGGAAGAACGGGCCACGGAGGCTTCTGGTGAAGACATCTTTCACGATGTGTCGGTGCATTCGAACAGCCTGCCGCATCCAGCTCCTCAAAGCAACGCCGCCAACGCAGCCCCCCCCCCCCTCCTGCCTGCCAGTTCTCTCCGCGTGGTGGCGCGAGCGTAGATAAACATGGCGGCGCCCTGGAATTGGCGCGGACACTGGTCTATAGTAGGTTACAAGTCAAGAAGGTAGCGGCAAATGCCCCTCAAAGGGAATCATATATCCCTCCGCCACCTCCGCATCCAATAGCGTCCCATCGTTTCCGTGACGTTGCGGCCAACGCGCGAGGAGGGTCGTGCCTTTCTGTACATATTTGCTTTATCTCTCGACTTTGACTTAGCATTGTGGAAGCCACGAGAGGGAGATTAAGTATTCCCCCTTCCGATGGAAACAAAGACGACTTTCGGGGATTAGCTTCCCCCTCCGATTGATACAAAGGCTGCTTCCAGGGGCTCGGTTCCTTCTCCGATGAATACAAAGGTCGCTTTCTTAAAAAGTGGGGGTCGGAGACAAGTTGGCACCACTCTGTGGCCATTATCTATCCATTGAAGCGGAACAAGGAGCATTTCCAGTGAACTCTTCTTTCGATTGCGGAGGAATTTGAAACTGGTGCACCACGCTTGTGGGAGGAGCTTCTCCTACCTTCTTAACTTGTAACCGACTATAGCTCCGATAAGCTGCGGTGACTAATGTCACATTCAATTGGGGCGCACCACACCGCACCGCACTGCACCGACGGACGCGTCGTGTTCAGATGGTCGTGTCGGTGCGGCTGCACTACGTTCATTTGGGACTTCGTGCGGCGCACGACACCGGCGCGTTGCTGCACCAGCTGCACCGTCGTAAGGAGTCTGTGCAGCTTCGCGCACTGCGGGCCGGTGCGGCCTTGAGTTAACGCTCTCCGCCTCCTTCGGCCCCTTCTTTCCCTTGCTTCGTCTTCCTCGTCCAGCCTCGTCTCGGTAAAGATGGCGGCTCGGGAGACTCTCGCTAGATGGCGCGCGCCGCCGCCCCACTCGCGGCGGATTTTGTTCAATGGTCCAACCGTTTATGTTTTGCCCTTGAAGTGACCGCGCCAAGCACGTTGCACGGCGGAATGCTTCGTGTTCACTTGGTAGTGCGTCATGCGCTGCACCCGCAAGGTGGCGTGGCCTTGGGGGCAGCATTTTGTCGGTGCTGCGTGCGCCCCAATTGAATGTGACCTTAGATTGAGCTCGTGAAAACATTGCTTTGCTGCCGATTAATCAATCAATCAATCCTTTATTTCACATCAGAAACTGATGTAGGCTGCAGGGGCAAAAAGTCAAAAGTTTGACTTGACAAGGCCTCTGCAGCCTTACAATTGGCCCACAATATGACTCATATTTCACCCCAACGTTCGTACAATGGTTTTACGAAAGTAAAGATTGCCACACTGAGGCGCGACGCAGAACGGGAAACGACCCACGACAACAGTGCAGACTTCAGTGTCAAGAAAGTAATAAATAAAAGAAAATGAGCAGTGAACACAAAAATAATACACTTTTTTTTTGCTTTTAAATATTTGACCCGAGTGAAACAAAACTTCAAGATTTTTTGTCTTTTTTTTTTGTTTTGTTGTCAGTCCGGCATTTATTGCTCTCGCGAACACTGTCTGCAAGCGAATATTGCTGAGAGAAGAACAGGGCAGAAACGAACTATGAGCAGGATGACCTCTCAAATGTATGCCAACAAAGCGTACCCCAACGTTGAGTGCCTTTCTGAGTGCCAGCTAGCTGAAGAAGGTGCGACCAGTGCCGTGGCTTGTATGTGGGCTCTCTTTGCTCTCCATCCACTCATTTCCGTATCCCAAGTTTGTTTATATAAACTCCCCATATAGAAATTATAGATTGTAGTTAAACGATGCGTCTATGGTGCGCAGCAGGACGTGAAATTCAGCGATGTCACTATTCGCAACTTTCAGCGATGGTTGTACCGCGGTGTAAGAATCGCGCTCCCTAGCTCCTGGATGATCGGCTTCACAAAAAAGGTTGCTGGACTACGCCTTGCAGGCGGGAAAAAATAAAGTAAGGCTGCAATAAAAAAAAAAAACGCCTTTCCTCAGGAGACATTTCGTTGGCTTCAGCATATAGGTTCAACACAAGGCATTTGCGGAAAGCACCAGTGGCGAGACGTATTACCTTAATGTGAACACGATCTAACATCGTTAGCGTTGATGTCCTTGCCGACCCATACACTATACTCCCATAATCAAGTGGGGATCGTACAATTAAGCGGTAGATTCTCAATAAACGTAAGCCATCAGGACCTCATGACTTGTATGAAAGGACCTTGAGGGCATTGAACGGTTTATGGCATTTTTTCTTCAAATTGATTATATGAAAGCTGAAGTACAATTTGCTATCAAAGATAAGCAAAGAAATATCTGCATCTCTTTGTTCTTGATGGAGACGTTATACATGGTAAGGGCAGGCTCTGGGGCAGGTCCACGTTTTTGAGAGAAGAAGACAATGTTTATTCGGGGGAAATTGTTAGACCCATTATTGCTTGACCATTTCACCATATTGTTAATTGAACTCTACGTTCACAAATACATAAATTCCAAGATGACACAGAAATTTGGAGGTCATTAACATGCAAGAATTATTGAACTGAAGGGGGCATTACATTCGAAATGGAATTTACTTTTACTAGAAAAAGTGTAGCACTAAGGACACTCCCATGAGGCAAGCGATTTTCTCGCACCAATTTTCCAGAAAGGGTACTTAACTTGACAGGAAACGTGCGTCTTTCTAACTAGGCTCTAATAGCAGCTAGCATTCGACCACAAATACCGAAGTTATATAGATAAATAATAATGCAGTACATCTATGTTGTATCGTATGTTCTCTAAAAAACAACACCGACAAACAAAATTGTCTATTTACAAAGGCCTCACGTACATTTTTTCAAGCATAATAAGGTGGTTAAGGGCAGACGTTGAGGAACGGCTACCCCATACATGGGTTGCACTGACGTCACATCGCATACTTTTGACCACCATGTAAGAGGAGGAGAGGGAAGCTGCTTTTGCAAGAATTTCGAGTGGCGGGTTAATCTTTTATAATCTTCTGGGAGGAGAATAGCGACGTCTGTGCCAATCCGGGAGGCACAAAGGAAGATCCTGATAAGAGGGGATCGAGCTCCTTCTTCCCCTCTTCTCTGGTGGTCATCGGAGCGTTCTTTGATTGACGTCACGTGCAACCCATGTATTGATACCTGCCAAGTCAGTTGTTCTCTTCCAAGAAAATGTGTTAGCCTTCGGTTAATTATTCGTTCCAGGTTTTTTTTTTTGTTTTTTTTTTCAAACAACTTGTTAAGGCAATGGGCCTGCAAGTGGTTACCCTAAAAAAAACCTTTCCTGGTTTTAATAAAATGATTATGTTGGCTACCTTCCATCGAAGTGGAAAACATCCTAACTTCCATATTCTGTTAAAAAGGTATAAAATTAGTTCTAGCTTAGAATGATGAAGATGATTCAGCATCTCATATTGAATACCATCGGGACCAGCGGCTGAACGTTTAGAATGTTTAAATGCCACCTGAAGTTCATGTAATGTGAAAAGGGAATTGTAAGTGTCCCTCTCACCCCCAGATTCCTTTACAATTCGTCTTTCTGCTTGGAGTTATGCCATTGGAATACTGCTGGATAATGTTGAGAGCTGGAGACAAATTAAAAGTGCTCCCCCAGAACGTCAGTCTGCTCTTCCAGAATTTCAGGGCAGTACCCATCCCTGGTCAAGAGGAGAACAAAAAAAGCACCATAGGTGCCATCCACCTTATGGATTCTGTCCCACATTTCTTTGGGTGTTGTGGTACTGTTAATTGAGGAGGCATACTTTTGAAAACTCGGATGTTTTGATTGACTACGATTAATTCTAGCTTGAACGTTCATCTCCTTAAATTTAATTAAATTACTTGGAGTAGGGTATAGCGTCTAAACTTTCCCCAAACTCGGTTTTGGATCGTCTTTGCCTCGCGGCAATTTTGATTCCACCAGGGTTTCGGGTGCCGAAGGAGCGACAGATGAAGAAGGGAGCAAACAGGAGACGACCGCCATTTTGACGCAACACGCTGCAGGCACAAAGCACTCTTGAGGCTCCTACGGGCTTATTTCTTTTTCGAATGAATAAAAGTTCGTGCTCACGGGGAGAAACCTCATTCGTTAGATTTTTAACCCACCGAGGAAGAACACTCTATAATTTTCTTGTCAGAGCTTGCCAAATAAAAGGAAAGAACCGAAATTTTGATGTCGTTCCCATGCATTTCACCGGGCGAATGAAGAAAAATGGCGGCCCTCCCCGCTCAGCTGCGAGCAGCCGGGAGTTCACGCGCATGCGCTCACGCCTCTCGCTCTGCGCCGCGGGCTGGTTGGCTCGCTCAGGAGGGGGGCGTCACGGCGGCGAGATCATAGACTGGCCAAGCTCTCCCTATATATATATATGCCATAGACCTTTTCTCCAAGGGAGCCGCCATCTTGAATTGTCGTCACTTCCAGTATGGGCGAAAACATTGTTTTTCCGTCGCCACGCCAGTAGAAGACACTTAGGATATAAGCGTAACCGTCACACATTATCATTTTGCCTCCCCCTTATTTTATTACTAGTTACAGGTTGAAATGTTTTATTATTTTTTCGTCGCCCATACCGGATACGCCTATTAGGTGGCTGGGGACGAGAGTACACAGAAAAGGTCTATATATATGGCTCTGCGGGAGGCGGACTGGAGTGAGTGAGGAGGAGGAGGGGGGGAGGGGGAGTACCTCCCTTTGCGGGAGTTCCACAACTGAGGTAATCTAGTATCGTTCGTACAGGGCAGACTTGTGCCTATTTCAAGTACTCTACTCTACTTCAAATAATTTTTGAAGTAGCTTGGTATCTTGCAAATACTTTTGATCGATGGTATTTGATACTCTATTTTAATAACATTTCTGAGTATCTTGTATCATTATCTCAAATAAATTTTTGACAGCCCGACGTTTCCCGAGTTTTCCTGTATGAAGTGCGTGAGCGTGGCACGAGCATAGGTGAACAGTCTTTCGAGCAACCAAATCCCGTTGCTATAGTAGGTTACAAGTCAAGAAGGTAGCGGCAAATGCCCCTCAAAGGGAATCATATATCCCTCCGCCACCTCCGCATCCAATAGCGTCCCATCGTTTCCGTGACGTTGCGGCCAACGCGCGAGGAGGGTCGTGCCTTTCTGTACATATTTGCTTTATCTCTCGACTTTGACTTAGCATTGTGGAAGCCACGAGAGGGAGATTAAGTATTCCCCCTTCCGATGGAAACAAAGACGACTTTCGGGGATTAGCTTCCCCCTCCGATTGATACAAAGGCTGCTTCCAGGGGCTCGGTTCCTTCTCCGATGAATACAAAGGTCGCTTTCTTAAAAAGTGGGGGTCGGAGACAAGTTGGCACCACTCTGTGGCCATTATCTATCCATTGAAGCGGAACAAGGAGCATTTCCAGTGAACTCTTGTTTCGATTGCGGAGGAATTTGAAACCGGCGCACCACGCTTGTGGGAGGAGCTTCTCCTACCTTCTTAACTTGTAACCGACTATAGCTCCGATAAGCTGCGGTGACTAATGTCACATTCAATTGGGGCGCACCACACCGCACCGCACTGCACCGACGGACGCGTCGTGTTCAGATGGTCGTGTCGGTGCGGCTGCACTACGTTCATTTGGGACTTCGTGCGGCGCACGACACCGGCGCGTTGCTGCACCAGCTGCACCGTCGTAAGGAGTCTGTGCAGCTTCGCGAGACGCGCACTGCGGGCCGGTGCGGCCTTGAGTTAACGCTCTCCGCCTCCTTCGGCCCCTTCTTTCCCTTGCTTCGTCTTCCTCGTCCAGCCTCGTCTCGGTAAAGATGGCGGCTCGGGAGACTCTCGCTAGATGGCGCGCGCCGCCGCCCCACTCGCGGCGGATTTTGTTCAATGGTCCACCCGTTTATGTTTTGCCCTTGAAGTGACCGCGCCAAGCACGTTGCACGGCGGAATGCTTCGTGTTCACTTGGTAGTGCGTCATGCGCTGCACCCGCAAGGTGGCGCGGCCTTGGGGGCAGCATTTTGTCGGTGCTGCGTGCGCCCCAATTGAATGTGACCTTAGATTGAGCTCGTGAAAACATTGCTTTGCTGCCGATTAATCAATCAATCAATCCTTTATTTCACATCAGAAACTGATGTAGGCTGCAGGGGCAAAAAGTCAAAAGTTTGACTTGACAAGGCCTCTGCAGCCTTACAATTGGCCCACAATATGACTCATATTTCACCCCAACGTTCGTACAATGGTTTTACGAAAGTAAAGATTGCCACACTGAGGCGCGACGCAGAACGGGAAACGACCCACGACAACAGTGCAGACTTCAGTGTCAAGAAAGTAATAAATAAAAGAAAATGAGCAGTGAACACAAAAATAATACACTTTTTTTTTGCTTTTAAATATTTGACCCGAGTGAAACAAAACTTCAAGATTTTTTGTCTTTTTTTTTTGTTTTGTTTTCAGTCCGGCATTTATTGCTCTCGCGAACACTGTCTGCAAGCGAATATTGCTGAGAGAAGAACAGGGCAGAAACGAACTATGAGCAGGATGACCTCTCAAATGTATGCCAACAAAGCGTACCCCAACGTTGAGTGCCTTTCTGAGTGCCAGCTAGCTGAAGAAGGTGCGACCAGTGCCGTGGCTTGTATGTGGGCTCTCTTTGCTCTCCATCCACTCATTTCCGTATCCCAAGTTTGTTTATATAAACTCCCCATATAGAAATTATAGATTGTAGTTAAACGATGCGTCTATGGTGCGCAGCAGGACGTGAAATTCAGCGATGTCACTATTCGCAACTTTCAGCGATGGTTGTACCGCGGTGTAAGAATCGCGCTCCCTAGCTCCTGGATGATCGGCTTCACAAAAAAGGTTGCTGGACTACGCCTTGCAGGCGGGAAAAAATAAAGTAAGGCTGCAATACTGCTCGTACAAAGAAAAACTATAATTAGTTGCACGTCGCAGACCCCGCCTCGTACTGCTGTTCTACAACTATCATCCAGATGACAGCCATCTTGATAGGCAGTTGCGAATAGCTAAAGCGACTTTGTTTTTTATTTGTCCCAGAAATGTTTTGTAACCCGTATCAGTGATATCCTGCTCCTTATAGTTGGACTGCATAAAATGGTCCTACCTTCTTTTTTTTTTGCCGTTTTGTGCTAATAAATGATCCTGGTAAACCAGATTTGCGCAACTGTATAATTGTCGTTGTCACTGACGTCGATGCAAATTACACAATGCAAAAGTATCTTTAAAATTATTGAATTACAATTCTAAGTATTTGTACTCTATTCAAGATACTTTACAGTGAAACTGAATTAATGTCGAGAGTTGGGCTAGTTGGTATTCGTTGATCATAATGTAAAAACAGCGCAAACAAACACGGACGAAGGAGAAGCGAGGGTCACATGTGTTGGTGCTACTCTCCGCGATCTAAGAAGGGCCTTCTGGATTACAGGTCGGCTCATTCAAAACTGATTAAGAGGGGCATAGCACTCTCTTGCTTGGGTGCAGCCTTGAAAAAGTCGTGCCCTCATACGCTTTCTGAGAGCTTTGGGACACAGGTGCAAAGGTTACGAGCAGCGGGGTTTCCACCGGCGTTACTGTCTGACGTTGCAAGTGCATTATTGAAGCGGACTAAAGGATCCCAGGCGGATAAGCCCAGCGTAGAAAAGAAAAGGCCTGTAGTGATCCCGTATATCCACAAGATCTCCCATAGTCTAAAGAAGGTCGGAAGCCGATATAACATACCGGTGGTGTTTTCAGCCCCCCTCAGACTTAAACAGGTCTGCTCTAGGATTGAAGCAAGAGCGGAAGGGCACCCAAAACGAGAGTGCAGAAAGAAACATGCGAACCCGTTCGTGAGATGCTGTGAGGGTGTTGTTTATAAGATCCCCCTCTCGTGTAATAAGTGTTACGTCGGGCAGACAGGACGATGTGTAAACGATCGGCTTAGAGAGCATAACTACTCCCTTAGTGCCACGGTTGGAGGGCACCTCTCGTTGCACTGCAACTTATGCAAGTGTAAACCGTCCTTCCCTGACACTGCAGTATTAGGACGAAATAAAGATAGATTGGCGAGAGAAGTGCTCGAGGCCTTTCACATTGTCACTCTGGGGGATCGGTGTGTGAGTGAGGCCTCAATAACGCTTTCACAAAAAGAATTTGAATTCATGCGCGAGAGGGTGAAAGTTGGCCACGCGGTGATGTGATGGTGCTGATGGGGGAAGGGGCTAACACGTGCTTGTCTGAGTGAGAGTGCTAATTTGGGGTCTTCCTGGTGTGTGTGTTTTTATCTTTTCTTTTTCCTTTTTCAAGTAATAAAGTTTCAGTTGCGAGTCAGCGCTTGTCCCGTCTGCGTGTTTCTTCTCCTTCGTCCGTGTTTGTTTGCGCTGTTTTTACATTATGATCTACAGTGAAACTAACTCGAGTAGTATTTTAAATACTTTATGAAGCAGGCATTTCTTAACTTAAATACTTGTATTGAGTATTTTGTCTAACACTGTTACAAGGTCACCTGATTGGGGCGCCTTCGCTAAGCTCGAGCGTCACGTGCGCGATGGTTCCCTCTAAGCTTGGAGTGCAGCGAAAGCTACAGGCGCAAGATCACAACGTTGAGAGGTGCTCCACCAGTACAGAAATAATTGGTGCATGTGATCTAATGTTAACGCCTGATCATTCAAAAAAAAAAAAGAAGAAAAATTCGGTGTTTAGAGAGAAATTAAATTATAAGAAAATATAAGTCTTATGAATGCGCGTTTTGCGAAAACCAAAGTGATTCAACAAAACCAGGCACCAGTTTTATGCTTTTTTCCCATGATGCGTTTATTGTGAGGTATAGACAGCTCAAGTTAAGACTTAGTTCCTCCCTCAATTTTATTTTTGGTCTTTTTATGGCTTCAGTATTTAGGAGTCCATTTTTTTCCTTCCATTGTTCGGTTTGTACTTTACTTTCTCTTTCGAGAGTTCAGAATGACCTCAAAATCCTTGATGGTGGACCTTAGCTACTCACAAAGAAATCAAGGTCAGGGTGTGGTAAGGGGTGGTGGAAAGGGGGACACTTATTCACCCCTCTCCATTCTTACCATCATCGGATGGTAAGAATGGAGAGGGGTGAATAAGTGTCCCCCTTTCCCTACTACCCTAAACTCCAAATTCTGGCAGGGAAATCCATTCGTCATTCGAGCACTGGCAGGTGTCGAGTGATCACTGTTTGCTATATCGCTCTTCTGGAGTTTTTCACGTCAGCAAAACTCATCTGCCTCTCGACGCCTGGACATTAAGCAGAGCAGATACGAATTCACTTCCAAGAGGATTTCACGGCTGCGCCGAACCACAGGCGCGGATGGCGATCTTCAGTCAAAAGGCAAGCGATCTTCAATTTTACGGCGATCCCCTGCCAATGGCGCCGACGTGTAACGAGCAGTTCTCCGTGAACCACATGCAACAAGGTCTCATCGAGGTACCAATCTGCACCGTTGAACAGCCGCAGTACGAAGCAGCGAGTAACATTGTGTGGAACAACGCTGCGACGGGACCCCAGTCGACTCTCTTCAACGCTCTTCAAGGCCGGTCTCCGTTGAGCGCTATAGCGCACCAAAGTGTCCAAAACCTAAGCGAGAGTGCCGCGTGTGGCGTCGAGCCTCGGAACTTCCAAGCTGTTCTTAACACGCAACCTCCGGCATCAACGTGGGCCTCCACTGTCCAGCAGAAGTGTTTTCCTTGCAACCTCTGTGGCTATATTTGCTCCAGCAAAAATCTATTGCGTGCACACACTGAGGCTCATACGCTGTCCGCCTGCCACGTCCCTGTGAAGCAGGTCAGGCAGGAGAGCCTGGCGGTTCAAAACAAGACCGCTGCGCCATCCGGACCCCGAACGCCCAAGATGCTAAAGTGCACCTTTTGTCCGAAAACTTACGTGAGAGAGGTGTACTACCTTTCGCACATGGAAAAACACCTGAAGGCAATTCAAAAGTCTGGCCTCAGCGCCAGAAACCCCGTTGCTCCAATGCCCGTTCCAGTCGCCTTCGATCTCGTGGCATCTCCCTCATCGACTGTCTCGATGGCGTCTCCTATCGCCCCCAGCGTCGCCGCATCTGCCGTCGCGGGTAGTCTCCCTGCTATGAACTTCCCACCACCCTCAGAGTCTCAGCTTCATCTGGACGACCTCGACTTTTCTGAAGCACTGGTGTTCCCATCGGAAGAGGACAAAAAGAACTTCGAAAGGCTTTGGGAGGCGACGATGCACGATATCATGGTGACCAACTTTGGAGACTGCTGTGCGTGCTAGGACACTCGAGGTCGCTGGGTCTTGCACCCGCGGGCGTTCCTTATTCCTGTGATGCTGGCTGTGCCGGTGCTGCTTTTGCTCTCACCACACGTCGCTTTGTACTCGAGAAGAGCTCTGTGCTTGTTCATTTTTTATTCTTTTCGTGTGACAAACGATGCTATCATGCAATATGTATCGACTTAGGACTAATAAACTGCCGTCTCGGTGGCGATGATTACACTGCGCACAATAGCATTACGTCGCACTACTTGGGTTTTAATTCTAACCACCCTGGAAGTGTTTGTTGTAGGGTATCTTGTGACTACTGAAACGATATGTACTCAGACATTTAAAAGATAGTATAGAATAATCAGGTAATTCATCGAAGAGGTGCTTTGTATCGGGCTGAGGTATTATTTAATGCTGTTACTTGGATAGAACTTGTGCCAGTAGTCATGTAACCTATTATATTCTGTAGTAGCGTTCTCAACGAAAGTCCACATTACACTTGTCTTAGACTCTAAGCTGCAGCGAGCAGAGTCGGACCTTGTAACACCAGGCATTCATTCATGATTTCAGAAGCTAAAAGCCGATATGTCGACTGTGGATTCAGAAAATTCGGCCCTCGTATACACATCTCGAGATGCGCATGCCACCGTTGCGTTCGCCTCATGACTGACAGTCCAATTATAAAGATGTTGCTATGCCCGATAACAACATTTTTCATCTTGGTACGATAACCCAAAAAAAAAAAGGGACACACAAAAACACGTCCGATACGCACAACGTTTTTCCGTGTGTCCCTTGTCTTTTTTTGCGCTCGCACACCAAGATGTTTCACCAACACGCTCTCCTAATTCTATCTAACAGTTAAGGCACGTCGGCCCGTGCTGGCCGATGGTGGGTCACCTCCGGAAAGTAGTCTACAGAAGTCAGTTACGCAACCCATTTATCTAGTAGGTGTTCGCAGTAGCCATGATTGATGCTGTAATTTACGTCCAGTTACAAAAAACCGGACGATCCGCAAGTTTCTGGGAGCATAGATAAGATGCGAGCGAGAATAACTCGATTTACACCCTGGGTCACATTTCTGCGGACAAATAGGCCAACGCATCCGTCTGCTCGGACACTTTGAGTGCGTATCAAAGTTGTGCACGCAGACCCTTCACTTTTGAAGTGTCACAGAAAGTTGTCTCCGAGCCTATGCCTATGTGACTAGATTAATAGGCTGCATTCACACTGGCGTTCGAATCGCAACTGCTGAGCGGATCCGCTCGTTTTCATCATCAAATGCGCGTGCAACTGCACTGAATCATTAAGGCGGCGGCCCCACGGCGGCCATCTTGAACAAGCCATTAGTTCAAGCACTAGATGGCGGCACTCATCCGTGCGGCCTGAAGTCTGTAGATAAGAGCTTTCTACGAGTAGCGACATTCTTTGAAGCGCCGACTGCGTGACGGTACAGGTTTTAGGAAGGGAATGGCGGCGTACATCAGAGGTTTGAACTGAATGCCGCCATCTTGTTCCAGCGGAGTGTGCCTTGTCATTTGTATTGGTTGTCGCTACTTGTAAAAGAAGTATCAAGATACTTAAGCGTGGCCGAAAACTAGCGCGTGGCACTGATGTTCCTCCTCTGCTTTTAATTTCCTCCTTTCTACTGCTCGCCCGTGCACGTTCAGGGCTCAGCGCGTGCTCTCGCTGACACATATGCCAGCAAACGTGCCAGTGGTGCTAGAAGTGCCCAGTTCGACCAGAAGTGGAGCCCAGCAAGCTCATCTATCTAAGTGAGGGTGCCAAGCTGGGTAAAATTTGTTCTTTGTTCCGCGCTGCAGAGTTTGCAAAGCGATTTCGTTAGAGGCTAACATGAAAGTAGCTATCCGTTTAACTATTCAAGAATTAAAAACGTATATTAAATCAATCAGAGAAGGATGTTATCAAATGTTAAAGAACATATATGGGACATGCCTTGTTAGCCTATCGTGAATGAAAAGCTTTTGCACGACATAAACGTTTAAATTTATTTTCGCTGTAAGTCAGAGCGCAGCCGAAATAACAAGTAAATTAGATAAATCAAGCAGAGACAAAAGCGCTACGTCACGGAGCTCAACGTATTTTAGTTCGTTTGTTGTCACCGGTCAAAGCAATCAAGCGCAAACCATGCGCCATCGGCTTGCGCTTTTAATATGCGTTCCGAAATCCTACGTCAGGGAGGTGTACCATCTTTCGCACTTCTTTTGCACCTGTCAACCCTTCGAGCCTCTCGTCTAAGCGCGAGAAACCCGGCTGTGACGTCGCCGCTGCAATGCCCACCCCTGTAATCTTCAGCTACCCACAGGTTACTCATTGACTATCCCGATGGCATCTCCTATTTGCCGGCAGCTTCTCATCACCTGCCATCGTGGGCAGCCTTGCTGTTCTTCGGGTTCCACTACGGGAGGAGTCCTTGATTAACGTGAATGGCCTCGACCCCTCCGCCTTGCCGAGGTTTGCCAAAGAAGAGGAGCAACAGCACTTCGACCAGCTCTGGACATCGACGACCGAGGATATCGTGTTTCTTTTGTTTGGAAACTTCGGGCCTCGCTGGGCCACATGAAGCCCTGCCTGTGTCCCTGACGCCGGTAATGTTGGCCGCGTCTGTGCTGCTTGTGCTGTTACCACATTCAGCGAAGCACTATATGGTACCCATGAGCGTCTGTTCTTTTGACAAGCGATGGTGCCGTCCAATCAGCACAGGCTTAGGCAGAATAAACTGTTTTCTCGGTGACGCTAATTGTGCATTGTTCTGTTTCTTTTTCTTTTAGAGAGAAGGACATTTGAAGGGTTTCTTTTATTTAGTTCGCCTCTTTCGGAAATTTCGGCCCGTGCGGAGCTACAAAGAGGCAACTATACTGAAGTAATTGAGCATATTGTAAACAAAACTTACCACGTAACTCGTATTATGTATACCATGTTTCCATTTTTCTTCTTTTTACAACCTTACGATTCACGAGTGCGACAAAACACGGAAACAAATAAAGGGAAGCCCCTGTCATATTAACTGCCATATTTTTTTATGATGAGGTACAGTTTTTTTTTTTTATCAATCTCAAAGACTTATTCGACGTGGCAGTTTCAGTCTGCTGTGCTGAATTCGCTTTGACAAGGCCTCCAGTGCTTGGGGTGAGGATATAAACAAACCTTTGTTCTATTCGCTCTCTAAAAATAAGGCGCCTCCGGCCAAAGTGCACGTAAACTGCTTTGCGAATGGGTCTTTCATATTGCAGTGATGGAAGTGCTGCGACATAGGCGCCATGATCGAAACTCTGCTACATGTCGCGCCAAAATGCCATTTTTGCTCACAATTGCGCTACACCTTCGCCTATAAAAACTTAAACAAAGCAAAAAAAAAAAGGTATTGGTTGACACTAATATTGGACGAAGTTGAAGTGAAGTAAAATGTTAAATACAAGATATTTCACGATGTGTTTACCCAAGTAACTAAAATTTCGCCTCAACTTCCAGACGATGATGTCGGAGAGGTAACGGCTAGAAGTCGTGAGGAAATAATAAAACGGTGGTATGCAAATTGCTGCGATAAGACAGAACAGAACAAGGGTCTCATACTCCTGATGAGATCACTCGATTTTCATGTCAGGCACATGCCTCCACGCCGTGGCACAGTGGCCGCTCGCGTCAACCTTCACACCCCTAGCACTGGCGCGCGTGCGTCGAGCTTCACCGCGTCGCACCGGTGTGTTAGGCGAAGTGGCTTATGCAGGTTAAGCGCGGTCCGAACCGACACTAATGGCGCGTTCACACTGGAAGCGGATCCGCAAATGCGAAGCGGATCCGCGCGTTCTCAACCGCAAAGCGGCTGAGATCGAGCGGTTTGAGCGCGTTTTTGCTAACCGCTTCGGGATCGATTTCTCCCAACCGCTTTCACGGACCACAAAGCGGCAACCAATCGGAACGCGACGCTGACGTGACGTCAGTGTGTTTCAATACAAGATGGCACCTGTCGCTGGCAAGGCGTCCAAGGCCCTGTAGTCCTAGCGTTACAGCAGACAAATCAACGGAGAAACGCGATGTTCACGTCCGTCACTTGAATCCGCCACGAAACGAATTGACCCGTAATCTTAACGGGCTTCGCACCGGTGATTTGGTTCAGGTAAGAGTTCGTTTATTCCGGGTGCCACAGCCCGAAGCTCGCTGCCTTGCTAGTCTCTGCCCGTACAACGTCGAAACCCGCCCCTGATTGACCGAAATATCAGCTTTTGTACCCACTAAGATAGTCGCGTGAACTTTCGGAAGCTTTGGACACCGTGCATGACCACCACGAAGGCCGATAAAGACGTCGTGAGCCTGATTGCTTAGCCAACGGAATACCGCGGAGCGGGCAGGGTACCTGCGCTAGTTCGACCCGTAAACAGTGCTACTAACAGAAGAAATAAAGGGAACATACCCAAGAAATAAAGTGTACGTACCAGACGATGCAGAGGTAATCCATACGGCGTTTATTTGAGCTTAATGTCAAACAAACAGTAGACTCGATCGACGTGCGAGTGACGAGAGGAGAGTCCGCCACCAACGAAGCCACGACCGGCTAGCACCGAACACATTCCCCGCACCGCGGTCCACCCCACCGTTCACAACTTCGAAAATGATAAGAGCGAACAACGAGGGAGGAAACTGGCCCTCTATCCCGAAAACAAGGTCAGCTATTCATACGGGAAGGGTCCACTTCGAAGAAAAGGTCGGGGGCATCCTGTTCTGAGTCAGCAAGGCACGCCCAGCTGGTCTTTGCTTGCGGGCGAAGTCGAGGGAAGCAAAGGCGAGTTTTGCGGGTCCATGTCTTTTTTTTTTCGCTGCCTGAACTCGTGATGCGTGCAAACATCCCGAAGAAAAATCTTCCGGTTGCTAAAATAGCAAAACTTTGGCTTTCGATCGTGGATTAAAGTGGATTTTGGATTGTAAAACAGGGTTGCCAAACGCAACTCTCAAAAGATCACGCGTTATCCCCGAGAAACCTCCAACCGCCTCTCGCCAACCGCCAAACGCCTCTGGGTATGTCTGAACGGGGTCGCTCGCGAACCGCATCCGCACCCGCTTCGCGAACTCGGATCCGCTTCCAGTGTGAATGCGAAATAAGACAGACCCTTTCCGAAATTCAGTGCTGTTCGTATAGCAGTTTCGGTTTTGCCATACAAAAGGCGGAAATGAACTTGTATGTAATCGGGCACCGTCACTTTCGCAAGTCAACGGCACGCGAGAAATTGTTCAATGGTAATTTTTTACCGTCCTCCGTTCTACGAAGGACTGCAAAAATTAAGACCGGCCATCATTCCTTACCTCTACGCTATCTCCCACAATTTGAAAACATTTGCGGGGCGTTGCAAGGTTCCGGTTGTTTTTACGGCCTCAAATAAGCTTTCGTCGTTTTGCAGAAGAATCAATGCTCCAGACAAAGATAGTGGCGAATGCAAAAAGAAACACAAAAATAAGTTTTTGGAGTGCGCAACCTTTGTCGTCTACGACATTTCACTTCAAGTTCCTAGATAAGGGATTCCTACAAGCAGCGACATTTTTTGAAGCACCGACCACGTGACGGTGCAGGTTTTAGGAAGCGAATGGCGGCGCACAGCAGGAGACTAAACTGAAGGACGTCATTTTTTTTAACGGAATGTGCGTTGTCATTTATATTGGTTGTCGTGACTTGTGAAAAGAAGTATCAAGGGAGTTTAATTCCACTATCCTGCGGGCGCACCTACGTGGGGTCAACAGGCCGCTGCGTAAATGATCGCGCTAGAGAGCAAGCAGCGGCTATCAAACAGACGCCGTTTGGGCATCTGGCCGTGCATTGCGATCGATGCCCGTGCACCCCCTTGGTTTCAAACACAGCCATCCTGGGACGACACAGCGGAAAATCAACTAGGGAAATTCGCAAAGCGTTTGTCATCAAAACAAGGGGCGTCGATAAATTGAATTGAATTGAAGTTTATTTGACATATGAAATGTCGGGGAGGGAGGAGCGAAAGGTTGCCGAAGCTACCTGACGAGGCTCCATTCCCCTTTCCCGTCTGTGTCACTCTTAGATAAGAAAATGTTATTTTTAGAGAGAGAGAGAGAGAGAGAGTGGGGTGACTGGAAGTGACGTGGTTATATTAAAGTATTTAAGTCATTGTTTTTTTTTTTAATAGACTTTCACTGAGACGTGAACCAACTGGGCCACTGAACATTTTGTTGCTATTTCGAATTCTTTTCGTGTTTCTCGGCGTATTTTTCCGTTCGTTTCCCCAGTTCCAACAATCTTCCTGATTGTTGCAACTGGGGAAACCATAGAAATCCTTTCTCAGGGAAGAATTTGTTCTGAAAAGTTCTCAAAGTTCTCCGTGCTCCGTTCCAAGAGTTTCAGAAAATCTCTTCCAGCCGGCATATGTTTCAGCTTGAGCTCGTATACTTCTTCCTGTTGCTTTCGAAGCTCCTCAAAGGTCGGAAAGGGAACACACTTATGTAGCGCTTTGAGCTTGACGTTTTTCGGCAGCCCCGCGGTGCATCTTCTCGCATCGTTGAGCAGGCTTTTAAGTTTCTTCACGTCCTGCATAGTGACATGGTGAAATCGCGGTCCATACATGATCTTGGAGACGAGCGGAGACTTTGTCAGTGAGAGAGCTACCGATTCTCCTACCCCCTGCCTCCTCTAACCCCCCCTAGCCTGTGGCCATCTTCTGCATCATACTCCCCTCGTTGTTCCTGGAGTTTACGCTGATGCCGAGTATGGGGTGTTCGTCTGTCTTCTCGGTTGCCCTTCCGTCAATCTTGAGGTCCACGTGGACAGGCGCCCCCTTACCAAAAATTAAGTACTTACCTTTTCTGTGAGGGACTGAGGCCCGCCCCAAGCGGCAAACACCCCGAAGCTTGACGAGAAGAGGGGCAAGGGAGGGGCCCCGCGGAGCGCGGGCGAAAAGTGACCGCAACGCCCTTGGCGAGCTCGGAGCCTCCGCTAGCAGACGAATTCTCCAAAACGCATTGGTTTTGCCTATTTCCGAGCGAGGTGACCAATGAAAAAAATGGTCACGGGTATTCGCTGCTTTGCATGTTAAAAAATAGGTGCCTCCTCATAAGTGAAAGACATTTTCTTCGCGTGGGAAAGATGTTAGGGCTTTCAGGTTGCGATTTGGGAGCTCTCCTGAAGAAAACACTTAATTACAACTTATGTAAGCGAGACAAAACACAAATGTACCTTCGCACTGTTTTTTGAAAAAAAAGGGCAATGTACAAAAATTTTAGAACGTTTCAACTTTACTGTTCTTATCAATCTATTCGTTTCGTTGTTGCAGTTCCCATTTCTCATGAATGTCTTGTTCATAACCGTTTTGTCAAATAGGCGAATAGGATGAAGAAGGAAAAGGCAATTTCGAATCACGTACGTTTTGCGATTTCAGTATGCTCTGGAAGAAGTTGATTGTTCATATGCAAATCTGGCGCTATTACTGAAATTAATAAAAGCGAAGTTACAAGAAAAGCAGACTTCTCGCGCGTCCAAAAGAAAAAAAGAGAAGAGCGTCGTAGTGCAAATAAAGGTGATTTCGGTCACGTTATATACGGTGTACAAATTCCGATTGTTAGCGCCGGGAAAACTAACGTCTTCGTTGTCTTCCACGATAAAAGCCGGCACCCGTTGGACCGTCAGCAACTTCTTCCATTTTTCAAAGTCTACTTTCTTTTATTGTGGAGGAGACGCTACGGCGCCGCGTTCTTTCTTCCTCCTTTTTTATGTTTTTTTTTTTTTTTGCTTTTTTGTTTACTTGATGTTCGAACCATCCCGTATTTTGTTTTTCCTTGTTTGGCTTAGTTTTTGCTCTCTTTCCTTCACTTCGGCGCTTACTACCGCCAGTCCGTCTGTACGCTGTGCCCGGATACTTCGAGGGCCGTCTGCAACTTTGTTGTTGTTGTTTTCTTCCACTGTCGTCTGCGATAACCTCCTATTTTCGCTTTCGATTGAGTTTCTAATCCGAAATCTTCATATGGTGCTTTTTGGTATTTATTAAAAATATTAAAAAGTGCGAGCTCGTTATATATTTATATTCGACTTTTATTTATCTACGCCGGAACGTCTGCTATGGGTCATCGTTTGTTGATCAACCGGCCACCTTCGGGCATACACCAGCGCATACTTGAAGATGGCAGGCATGTCATGTGCTGCCTACCACTGCAACAACAAGTTTTTGTTATGTGGTGGAAAATCCTTCTTCCGCTTCCCGAAGACCGAACAAACGTGAGTAACTAAGTTGCTGCGGCATTCAAATTACGCTGAAACAAAATACTGCACAAAAAAAGTAAAGCTCTTTTTTTATGTTGCTGCTTTCCATTTCTTTTCTTTTTTATCCATAAGCACTGCAATGATAGTCGTCGTTGAAGAGGTGTTTGCTGGGTGATTTGTATCTTTCTATCGTCTGCAAACGTTTTGTTTTATTCGCAGTTGTTCGCTACCTGTTCCCCATTTCTCTTTATTTTCGTCTGAGAAGGGGACCCCATCTTTTCTGCAAAGTTCGGAAAATGTTTGCACGGTCATTTTCTCGCTACTTCTTTGATTTTGTTATGCTGCAACGGCTGGTGCGCTTGCTGTGGTAATCTTCACATGTTGTTTGCGCACGTTTTAATGATCACGTATTTAGGTAAGAAATTGTGACAACGCAGTCTGTAACAGATCAACAGTAACCTCTTACGACGTAGTTCGAGCAGCTAAACGCCTTTCTTCCGTGATCCCCCGAGTGGCGTTTGAGACCGCTAAATAGACTGCTCTATCTTTGTGTATGCACGCGTTGTTATTTGATTGTCGTTGCAGTTTCGATCAGTGGATTCCGCTTCGGAAGCGGACTGACCGCAATGAATTGTTTCAGCTGTTGGGGTGACGAAACGGGGCTCGCAAAGCGTCTGCTTACGTAGACTCCGAGTCCTCTAGAGTCGTTCGCCGCAGCTCCCATGGGTTTTTGGAGGAACTATGCCGCATTTACTGGTGGCCACAGCTAAGTGCGCGACTGCTTAGCGCGAGCTGATAACGAGCTACCACAGTTCATTTACAACGTGCATGCGACACCATCAAGATTGCCGGTCTTAGCAATATGAGCTCTTTCTGACCACGATCACTGAAACAGGCAATGAAGCAGGCGATGGAGCAAACGATGTAGCAGACGATGGTACTCATCCGGGCTACCTAGGGGGCGCTGAGGGGATCTACTGGTAGTGACGTTTAGAGGAGGAAACGCGCAGGCCTTGTGCTCTAGGTAGTATCGGTAAAAGCATCAGCGGAGTCAAAGCTACTTGAGTGAGGGCACACGAACTAGAAGCAAAATGAAGCTACGTGTTCTCACAGCATTGCAGGACTGTAGCAGCGTGGAAACCACGCTAGCCTCGACTAAAGTCACTGGATCTGGGAAAGCAGCGCCATTGCCGTCCCACCGGCTAGCCGGACACAAGCAAATACCAAAATACAGACGACGAAACCTCTCAAGGTGATTGGCGCATCGCTGTCGGTTGCCTGGGTGATCGCCATTTTGGACCCTTTCAAAGCATCGAAGCTTCGAAAGGTTCGTTAAAGCCAGTCGCTCCAAGATCGCTACGAAACATCATCGTACTGAAGGAGTTCCTCTGCCAATCTGAGCGTCTTTGGCACTGTGCACGCAATAAACTTATCACTCATTCTTATTTCCTCAGATCTCTTACAATTATGTTGCTTTTCTCACGTGTTTCAAGACAGTAAAATTATTTTTCAATGCCCCCAAGCACCGACGCCGCGTGTGATGCCGTACATCTTCGTACCGCCATCACACGCAACGTCAGTGCTTGGAGGAAGATCATGAGGTCTCGCTATCTGTTGCGTGGGCTAATTTGTTTTCTCGACGAGGACCAAGAAAAAAAAAATATGTTGTAATATAAACACCTAATCATCCGTTAAAAAAATTAAGTGATTCAGGAGAACTTAAATAATGAAGAAACATAAGTCTCATCAATGCGGGCCAAAAACAGCGTTAATCAACAAAAACTGGCACTTCTTTTTTTTTTTTTGCATTATCACTGTTTATTCTGAGGTAGAGATAGCTGAAGTTAAGCCATTAGTTTCTCCCCTTTTTATTTTTTGTTCGTTCAATGGATTCAGTTTTTAGGGGTTCATTTTTTGGCCCGGTCATTGTTCGGTTTGAACTCGACTTTCCCTTTCGAGAGGTCAGGATGACCTCAATATCCTAGATAATGGACCTTAGCTATACTTCGTTTCAGCTTCGGTCCGAGCGTGGCCGATGTTATGAGCAGAAGGGCCAATCAAACAGCGAAAGAGGCACAACGTCATGGCGTGCTCTCTGCAGTTGATAGGACCAGCCGGTATTCGCCGTGTCTCTGTGCGTGCTCCTCCGCCGGCTAGTCCTATCAAGCGCAGAGAGCACGCCATGACGCTGCGCTTTTTGCGCTCTTTGATTGGCCCTTCGTCTCATAACATCGGCCGCGCTCGGACCGAAGCTGAAACGAAGTATAGTCCCAAAGAAATCAAGGTCAGGTTGTCACGGTGGGTTTTTTTGATGGGAAGAAAGGCGAGGGTGAGATAATGCCCCCCTTTCCCTACTACTCTAAGTCCTGGCAAGTGAAACCTTTCGACACTCGAGCCCTGGAAGGTGTCGAGTAATCACCTCTTCCTAGATCGATCCTCATCTGCCTTGACTTCCAAGAGGATTCTACGGTTGCTCCTACGCACAGGCGCGTATGAAGTTCTTCAGTCAACAGGCAAGCAAACTTTACTCTCACGGAGATCCCCTGCCAATGGCGCCGACGTGTAGGGAGCAGTTCTGCGTGAACCACATGCAACAAGGTCTCATCGAGGTACCAACCTGCACCCCTGAACAGCCGCAGTACGAAGGAGCGAGTGACATCGTGTGGAAAAACGCTGCGACGGGACCCCAGTCGATCCTCTTCAACGCTCTTCAATGCCGGCCTCCGGTGAGTGCTACGGCGCCCCAAAGAGTCCAAAGCCGAAACCAGAGTGCTGCGTGTTGCGTCAAGCCTGGCGACATCCAAGTTCTTCCTGGCAGCAAGCAGTTCTACGTGAACCAGATGCAACCAGGTCTCATCGAGGTACCAACCTGCACCCTTGAGCATCCGCGGTACGGAGCAGCGAGTAACATTGTGGGGAACAGCAATGCGACGGGACCCCACTCGATCCTCTTCAATGCTCTTCAAGGCCAGCCTCCGTTATGCGCTATGGCGCACCAAAGCGTCCAAAACCCAAGCGAGAGTGCCGCGTGTGGTGTCGAGCCTCGGCACTTCCAGGCTGTTCCTGACATGCAACGTCCTGCATCAACGTGGTCGCAAACTGTCCAGGAGAACAGTTTTCTCTGCAACCTCTGCGATTATACTTGCTCCAGAGAAGAGCATTGGCATGCGCACGCAGAGGCCCATAGGTTGTCCGCCTGCAACGTACGTGCGAAACAGGTAAAGCGAGAGAGCCAGGCGACTCATCGCAAGACCACCGCACCATCCGGAACCCGAACGACCAAGATGTTCCAGTGCACCTATTGTCCGAAAACGTACGTCAGAGAGGTGTACTACCTTTCGCACATAGAAAAACACCTGAAGGCCATTCAAGAGTCTGGTTTCAACGCGAGAAACCCCGGCTGGAATGCCGTTGCTGTTGTGCCCGCTGCTCCGATGCCCATTCCAGTCGTCCTCGATCCCGTGGCATGTCCCTCCTCTACTGTCTCGATGGCGTCTCCTATCGCCGCCAGCGTCGCCGCATCTGCCGTCGCGGATTAGTCTGCCTGCTATGGAGCTCCCCTCCGCCCTCAGAGTCTCAGCTTCATCTGGACGACCTCGACTTTTCTGAAGCATTTGTGTTCCCATCTGACGAGGAAAGAGAGAACTTCGAAAACCTTTGGGAGGCGATGATGCACGATATCATGGTGACCTACTTTGGAGACTGCTGTGCGTGCTAGGACACTCGAGGTCGATGGGCCTTGCACCCGCAGGCGTTCCTGATCCCTGTGACGCTGGCTGTGCCAGTGCTGCTTGTGCTCTCACCACACGTGGCTTTTACTCGGGCATTGCCCATTTTTTATTTGTTTTGTGTGACAAACGATGCTGTCGTGCAATATGTATCGACTTAGATCTAATAAACTGTCTTCTCGGTGACGTTGGTTGCGCAGTGCAGACGAGCATGCCGTTGCACCTCTATGGTTTTATTTCTAGCGCATGCACTGGAAGTGTTTGTTGAAACGTGGAATAAAAGCCTACTGCTGCTCACAATTCTTTCTACGCCTCATCCTTTCTTGGTGAAGCATTAATTGCTTATTAATACTTTGCATCTTGACTTCTGAAACAATAAGTACTCGGGCATTTGAAAGATAATATAGAATAATCAGGTAATTAATCGAAGAGGTGCTTATATCTGGCTGAGGTATTACTCTATGCTGGCAGTTGCGGGCGGCGGAGAAAAGCTCACCGGAGATAAGCTCACCGGTGAAAAGCTCACCGCAAACTGGCAGATGCGGAGAAAAGCTCACCGGCCTTTGAGCGGATGCGGAAAAAAACTCACTGATTTTTTTTTTTTTTTTAAGTTAGCGGATTCTGCGTGAAACATTGCAATTTAACATAAATCGCATTCGTCACTTCATTAAATTATGTCCACTTTTTTGCAATATTCTTGAAGTTCATTGTGCATATTTACTAATTCATCAGAAATTAGTAATCACTCATTCTGTATATTAATGAAGCCGCAAGTATAAAATCAGAACATCGTACACCGGTAAAAAAGACAACAATTTATTGAAAACTGGCAGGGTGCCGTCTGTAGCTCTGTCAAATAAAGATGTTCGTTCTTTGCGAGCTAATATGAATAGCGGTGTGTGAACCGTTTCAGTATTAAATATTGTGTAGTGCCTAATAGATAAGTAGGTGTTTGTTGATGTAATCAGTGTCGGCTACGCTGTTTTTTTTTTCTGTTAATTTCACTAACAAAACTTTAGTTGCGAGAACAGATTCGTCCTGCGTGTTTGTTGTCTTCACTCCGTCGTCGTCGTTTGAGTGGTTTTTATTATGTATAACGTTTACCAACTCGACCTATTTGCTACCTTACAGAAGACTACTTCTCTGAAGGTCATGGGTGGCTCGCCGTAGAAAGGCACTATCACACAAAGGCAACGTGTGGAAACACCAGCACGAACGGCTAGAAAACGTGCTTCTCCGTGAAAGAAAAAAGTTTCGATATCCTGACTGTTTTGTCCTATTTTCAAGGTTAACAAAAGCTTCAAAGAGAATTTCAGGCACTGCGTTGTTGCGCATGCACTTTCAGATTTTCGGAATTTACAGTTTTGATTTGTAGGGTTTTAGGCAGACATTATTAACTTTTCGAACTTTTTCCTGTTCTTCAGTTCGTGAAAATTTGAGTTGGGCTTTCGTTGCTACAGAGTAAGCCACAGAAAACACTCGCCCGCAATTATTATTTTGGGAGCAATATACCCAATAAGCTTAACAAATAATACAAAAAGGACATTTTCTTTTTACAAAGCTGACGAATTTTAATGATAATAAACTGATATATGTAACGCATGATCCAACAGCCTCCATATAAAAAGAAGAAAAAAATCGGTGAGCCTTTCTCCGCATACGCTCAATGGCCGGTGAGCTTTTCTCGCATCCGCCGGTTTTGCGGTGAGCTTTTCTCCGGTGAGCTTATCTCCGGTGAGCTTTTCTCCGGTGAGCTTTTCTCCGGTGAGCTTTTCTCCGGGATTCGGCAGTTGCATAGAACTCTTTTGCTAGTAGTCATGTATCCTATTGCATCCTGTAGTTGTGTTTTCAACTAAAGTCTATATTCAACTTGTCTTAGACTCCAAACTTGTGTCAGCCAGCAGAGACGGCACTTTTTATTTTCAAGCCTTCATTGATGATGTCGGAAGGTAAATGACGACATGTCGACCTCAAATTACGCAAATTCGGCCATCATATTAATATCTCAATATTCGCACTCCAACGTGGCGTTTACCACACGACGGCCAGTCAAATCCTAAAGATGTTGCTATCCTCGAGAACAACATGTTTCAGGGAACGTCTACCCGCGCTGGCCGATGAAGGGGGGCATCCGGGGACTGACTTACGAAATCCAGCTATGCGATCTTGCTATATAGGAGGTGTTTGCAGTAGCCGCGAATGATGTCGTAATTTACGTGCAGTTACAAAGAATCGGACGACCCGCAGATTTATGGGTACTTCTAGAAAGATGCGAGCGAAGATCACCTGAGTTAATCTAGTAACATTGCCCCGAGTATTCGCCCCTTTTTGTTTGGCAACAAACTCAGTGGCAGCACCTATTTGGTAGCCCCGGCACACTTCCGACTCAGGTATACTTTCAAATTTTTTACTCATCATTCGTTTATCACCAGAGTGAAATACGTCTGACAGTGCAATAAGTGGCGATCTTCGGAAGATAGCGTGTATCTTTCATTTTGCAAATACTGCCAAACCCACCGTCTAGTTCAGAACCGGGAGTGTTTGGGGGCTATTTGCACACTGGACCCACCACATGTCACAAAAAGTGAAACTGGTTGCAGGAACGCGAAGCGATGTATGGCGTCACCTGGATGCTACAGAACAGTCTCACCTGGAATCTACTGAACAGTATACAGAACTATTGAGGGGGTCTAAGGAAAGTTTTTGGGGGGATCGGTGGCCGAGTGGGCTTGCGCACACCAGCTCGGAGCACGTGGAGCGAAAGCTCGCGCTGCAGAATCCAGGGATCCTGGGTCATGCCTGGGTTCAATCTCCACCCCTGCCCGTTTCGATTTGGATGAGCATCGTACCGGCGTGCGGTCGTGTATCACTATTGCGTGGTGCACGTTAAAGACCACAGGCTAACGGTCGTACCGCACTCTAAATTGCTCATCTACAGCTGAGACACCACACGTCCACTGAGGCAGACTAACTTACGGCTGTAAAAACATGCACACAAGAATTTGCTTTGTAAGGGAATTTTTTGCCCTTCGCTGGGGCGGTCATGTGTCCGTCTTGATGCGTAAATAAGCACAAACGAGTATCAGGGCATCGGATAACTCCTCGGATCAATGAGGAAAGGCAGCAGCCACGGCGAGTTTCGGGACGTTTGAGTTTGTGGAAAAGAAAGCTGTTGGCGCGTCCCAGGGCTTGGCCTAGAGCACTCGGTTTCTGGGCCATGTTTGAGTAAAGGTTTGTCTTTTCTGTGTCCCGCCGGTATTGTTCTTCGTACAGGTGAGCAGTGTGCGTCGATCCCCACAGGCTTAGGGGCGACAACAGCCACCTAATGTGATTTACAGGTCAGGACCTACTCTATACTTACGACCACTCCATCTGGGAACACTCCAGCACGCACCTCCGGAGTGCCGAGTTTCAGCGGCGCCTCGTGGCGGGGCCTGGAACTCGGTATTTGTTTTTCCGTCTTTTTCCGCGCTGCACCAGGTTGCGTTGGCCTCTATGGCGTTGGCGGCGCAGCCATACATGGGTTGCACGTGACGTCATATCCTTCCTCCTTTCTGGTGGCCAAAACCTGCTGTTATACTTCGTTTCACCTTATGTGGGAGCGAAGGCAAAGCTGGAAGCGCGAGCACGAAAGCTCCGTGCCTTCAGGCTTTGCTCGAGCGCGCGAGCTGGGCAGAAACGCAAAAAGCGCTGGTCTCGCGCTTCTAGCTTTGGCTTCGCTCGCAGATAAAGTGAAATGAAGTATAATGAAGCTGTGCTCACTCGTTTCCGCTCGCTCGCGACGCTCGTGTACTGCTCGTACAATATAAACAGTAAAGGCTACGCTCGAGGAAGTTCGGCCACCAGAAAGGAGGACCAAATTACGTCAGTGCAACCTATGTATTACCATCTGGTGCTGGCAGCGCAAACTAAAAAAAAAAGCAAACTAATTAACGAATTGGACTCCTTCAGTATCCTTTACATAGAGAAAAACCTTTTACAGCGTGAACGCACTTGAAACCAGAAAGCGCGATCGGCTGGCACGCACCCACGGATAACAGAAGAACCCGATAAAGTAGCACTTAGGTAGGAGGACCGATTTTTCGTGCCGCCTAGTGAGAACGGCTTTCACTAGACGGCGCAAAAACTCGGCCTTTAGCCGGGAGCAGGCTCTTCCATAGGCAGCACTCAGATGGAGTGGTCGTTAGTATAGAGTTGGTCGAGGTACAGGTAGCAGACTACTTGCACACTGAGGTGGAGCATTGGCTGGATGTAATGAGGGCATGCGAGGAGCTTGTGGCATATTCTTAACTTGTATCTAGCTATAGACGTAGCGCCACAGGGCTCCTTGCCATTTGCTTTTCTGAGACTCCGAAGTCCTCCCAGGCCAGAATAAGTATGAAGATGAATAATTGACTGGATATGTCTTATATCAAGCAACCTGCCAGGGCGGGTCGCGCGAGGCACGCATTTCGCGAATTGGAATGTTTGTCGTGACAGCCGCTCAAAACGACGACTTCCGTCGACTGTTGGCACCCATCAAACTGCTCAAGGGACAACCACAAATCAAGAAGTACACTGTGTCACAAAAGAAAATTTACAGGGTTTTTATTTCCGCAAAAATAAACTAGGCATCGCCGAACGCTCATTCTCCGCCCAAAGGTAGCGATAGAGGTCACAACCAGATGCCAAAGTTTCAGCCTGATCCTTTAACTTAATCAAATTTAGCGCTAGAGGTCACAACCAGATGCCAAAGTTTCAGCCTGATCCTTTAACTTAATCAAATTTAGCGCTAGAGGTCACAAACAGATGCCAAAGTTTCAGCCTGATCCGATAACTTTAATCAAAAGTTAGAGGTGATTTTCTCAAAATTTCAATGAGAAAATGGCGGCCGACGGAGTTTTCGAATACATGGGCTCTATGGCACCAGAAACCGAAAACGGCAAATATGGCTCCATTTTCCCATTGAAATTTTCAGAAAATCTCTTATAACTTTTGATTAAGTTATCGGATCGGGCTGAAACTTTGGCATCTGGTTGTGACCTCTATCGCTACCTTTGGGCGGAGCATGAGCGTTAATAAAACCCTGTAATTTTCTTTTGTGACACCCTGTATATACAACTGGTGAAGAGGAAGAAGCCAGACATGCGACCTTTAAGTGTGTCGACAGGAGAATGGACCGCCGCGATTCGGTCCTCGCTTTCGCGGAATCCAGGAGTATCTGGTCCACTCCATCAGAAGGTCCATCGTCTGGGAGACACTCCCGGAAGAGCCTGCTTCGAGGTAACGCTACAGCGAGCAGGCGTGATCCGCAGATTTATGAGCAGCTCGAGCGTTTCGAGGCGCGAGGGCAATCGAATACGCATCAGGTCGCCAATTTTTCGATGATGATGTGATCAAAGTGGCCAGACTGAATTTCGGAAAGGGTTCTGCAGGTTGAATCCTATAGGTGTGATATTGATAGCAATATTTATTTTAAGCTCCAGAGAGACGCGGCACCGCAGAAATTGAGTCACCAGTATATATTATAAAGGCCTGCGGCGCTGCGCCTAATGATGATGCAATGACATTGTACAAAAAGAAAACTGATTATCATGTTTTAGGCGGAGCTTGTGGGTGAGGGTTAGGGGTTTACGTTGCGTCTTTGGTCTGATATCATGATAGTGGTATCAGACCAACGACGCAACCAATGCAAAAGTTTTAGTTCACCGTAAGTCCCCAACGCACAGTTGCGTATGAGAGCGTTTGAGTGTGTGACTGCGTTGCGCCGAGAAACGAAAGCGAGTGACCGGCACATCTGTGCTTTGTATGAAGCGTGGAATTCAATTCAAGGAGTAGCTTGGCACGCGACATAAGAGGCAGGGATGTCCTTGTTTCTCGCTGCCGCAACGCACTCAAACGCTCTCAAGCGCAACTGTGCGTAGGGGTCTTGGGAGTTTTCGTAGACCGTTTCTTTCCCTTCATTACGCTCTTCGGAACAAGGACGCCGATACTGCGCATGCGCACGGCTAGCCTTGTCTGCAGGGTTTGGGATCTCGTAGCGGGTTGCGGTAAGCGCTGCAGCGCAGTGGGAACAATCTGCGAAAACTCCGCGTGACGATGAAAGCGCGGTATAACGACCTGGGCGGCTGCAGGCGACCTTGATGGTTCTGGGAGGCAGCACCATGTGGACCTTCCTGGCGGTGCTGAGTCGAAGCCAGGGTGGCTTCACGCACCCGGTCAAGCTGCTCTTCTACGCGTCTGTGGGAGTCTTCGTGGGCGTGCTCACCTGCATGACGGGAATGCGCAGGCCGCCTGGCACCAATGTCAGCAAGGCTTCGCTGCTCCTGCGCAGCCTCATGACCGCGTGCGCCTTCGCCTCAAGGTGAGTCGATTCAGGATGAACCATCTAAAGCTATCTATAGACCATTTCCGCTGCATGCGAAGCAGGCGTCTCCGACGGAACATCACACGACGCACACGCATCTCTCAACATTTCTCATCAGGGTGATAAGCGGAAAGGTGTATACGGTGGCTTATGATGGATAGGGGTCTGACTAAAAGGACGGACATAACACATATGTCTTAGTGGAGACTTCCTTGTTCTTGTATACCTTGTGTCAGTTCCCTCATTCTAAGAGCTGACGTGCCTTTTTAATTTTACTACACAGCGGCGGAACACGCCAGCTGGCGGCGTTCAGTATATAGTCACAGTAGACTTGCAGCGTATCATCTGCACCACGCGCCCTCGAAAATTCCAATATCACTGGGTTTTTCTAGTAAGAACGACGATTGGCATCATGCTGCAGTGATAATGTAGTCTCATTGGCAACAGGGGATGTCCTTTCGTTCCTAAGACGGCGTGACAAGTTAGACCGGAATACCGATCGCTCTTCACATTGGCAGGTGGCAATGATAGGTGCTTCGAGTGCATCGCGGGCCAGATGTACGTATAAGTAGGACCTTCTCAGAGGCGAAGGTGAGATCCTATTGTAGAAGAGCGATTTTTCCCGCACCGAGCATGCGCAGCGGCGTTCTGGAGGCACCCGCTGTGTATCGCCTGACCGCACGGAGCGAACCCAGCAAGCATCCTCTCGAGGGTATTGGCACAGTTGGCAAATACCACAGGCCCATGACTAAAAGTTCACAGTGCAGTATAAGTGATTGAAATGAAAGGACCGGAATCAAAAGCAGGAGCGTATGCACGTGCCGCTCATTGGCCACCAGAAAGCCTTCCACCCTGAGTCACCCAGGAGGTTTCTAAAGACTGGCCGATTGCGTGCGCCCAGGTTCGCGTCCCTGTGGCACCTGTCCCTCGTCGACTCGGCCGTGATGACGAGCACCAGCCTGGTGCTGACCCGGCTGCCGGAGCTCGCCCAGCGCCGCACACCGCGGTTCTACATGCTGGCCGTGTCCCTGCTGCTGACGGCCACGGCCCTCGGCCTGCTCGCCTTCAGCGACATGTCCGAGCGCCGCCCGGAGGGACTCCGCTGGGCGCTCGTGTCCACGGTCTTGCACTCTACTCAGCAGCTGCTCAGCCCGGCCACGGCGGGCATGCCGCTCAGCGTGCTTCTGCTGCACACCAGCTTCGCCCTGCTGCTCCTGTCGACCCTGCTCGCCGCGTACCTCATGGAGCACCCCGAGAAGCTGTTCACCGAGGCCGACATGGGCACCATGTCGCTGACGAGTCACATGGGCTTTGCCTATGTCTACTTCGTGTCCAAGGGCCGCGAGGCCGATGAAGGCGGCCTGGCCAACATGTACAAGAACTCGTTCGACGTGATCATCGCGTTCGCCTTTAACAAGGCCTTCCTCGACGAGCCAGTGGCAGCAATAAGCTACGCGGCTGCGGCGCTCGTGGTCACCGGAGCGACGGTCTCCGAGCTTCAGCGGGTCGCGGGGCTGTCCCACTACCGCAAGAGGTTCCGTTTCTTCATCTGACGGCAGCCACTCACCTATTCGCGCCGTCGAGTTTCTTTCTCGCGTCGATTGCAATGAAAGCGCCGGCCGCCATCTCGAAAACCTCAATCGGGAGTCTTTCCCATCGTTTTCAGAGTGCCAATGCGTCAATCTACTCGCAGCGTCCCTTTTCATTTCGTTCTATTAGCAAAATAAAAAAATAAAAAACTAATTAAAGGATTTATATTTAGGAGCGTCGGCGATTTAGTATTAGGTGTATGGTTATAATCGGACAAACTCTGCCTGACATGAGCAATTGCTGCTTTGTCTATAATGCATGGAAATATAGCCTTCGCCGCTCATTCGGATATAGTCCTTCCCGTGCTCAGGTGTTCGCGCTGACTCAGAGTTCAAAAACTGTATGCACAATTTGCTGAATGTAAAATTTACTCGACGAAACATATGCTATATATACTATGCAACATTTATTCGTAACACGAGAAATCCAATGTGCGTCGGGAGAAACGTCAATACACATGAAGGGAACTAAATTTGATATATTGTCACGAATGAGAAATGATGAGGCGGCTGATACCTGGAGAAACTAAACGTTTAATCGGGCGAACTTGTTCCCAAAAGATGGTAAAAGAAGGTTAGCGTCGCAGGCGTCGATGGCGGCGAAACAGCAGGATCAAGCGCTGGGGCGAGTGGCCTCGGACGACGCAAAGAACCTTTTGTACCTGCGTGGGGTTTTGGAACATTCGGCGCGTAGAACATTCGTACCTCGATCACACGACAAGGTTCTCGAACTCACGATAACGCTAAATTAAAAGAATTCATAAAAGAAGCGGCGGCTCCCAGGAATCGAACCTGTAGGCGCCGCGCGAAAGCCAAGGACGGTAACCATTCGGCCACGCACGCGCTCGCTCGGCGACGCACGTGGCAATATATACCGGGTGTTTCAGCGAAGGCTGATACCAGTGTTGGACAAAATACTCGATAAAAGTATTTAAGTTAAGTTACTAAATACCTGCGTCATAAAGTATTTAAAATACTACTCAAGTTAATTTCACTGTAAAGTATCTGAGTAGAGTACAAATACTTATAAATGTATTTCAGTTACATTTGAAGATACTTCCGCATTGCTTAATTTGTATCGACGTCATTGACAACGACAATTATGCAGCTACGCAAATCTGGGTTACCAGAATGATTTATTAGCACGCAACAACACAAAACGGAAAAAAAAAGCATTGTAGGGCTATTTTATGCAGTCCGACTATAAAGAGCAAAATATTGTCACGAATGATAAAAGATGAGGCGGCGAATAACTGAAGAAACTAAACGTTTAATGGGGCGAACTTGTTCCCAAAACAAAAGAGAGAAAGGCTAGCGTGGCAGGCGTCGATGTCGGCGAAACAGCAGGATCGACCGCTGGGGCGAGACTGACTCCGGACCGCCACTCGGAGCACCTTTTGTACCCGCGTGGGTTCCTGGAACATTCGGCGTAGAAAGTTCGGCGCGTAGAACATTCGTAACTCAATCAGACGACAAAATTCTCGAACTTACCAGAATGTCAAGTTGAAGCAATAAATAAAAGAGAAGACCGCTTTCTGGTATCGAACCCGGAGCCTCCGCGCGAGAGCCAAGCGCGAGAGCCAAGCGCGGTAACCATCCGGCCACGCTGTCACTGATAGATGTTACAAAACATTTCTGGGACAACAAGAAAGAGGTCGCTTTAGCTATTGGGGAGGAGATCAGACCGTGGCGCCCCAAGCGGTTAACTTTAGAACTAGACGGTTGGGGACAACAAATACAATGGCTCAGCGCTCGGCTGACTTAACCGAACGCGGCGTCAGCGTTCGGCTGGAGTTCGTGTTCTCCGGTGAGGGGGAGGAGGGGCTCTTTTGTTATAACTCCGGCCTGCATGAACAATGCAGCATGCACCCTGCCCAGCTCAGCACAAAAGCCCAACTGGGTCAAGTTCGCATCCTCTGACGACTGCTTTCGGTGGTATTTTTTTCATTACACTATGCCCCGCGCTCTATTAAAAAAAAGATGACACGAACATTCCCACAAGGCCTGTGGGCATGTGCATAGGCCTTGCGTTAGGTAAACACCGAGGTGTGGGGGTGACAAACGGGTCAGAGCGATTCGCCAATAGTGACATCGCTGAATATCACATCCTGCGGCGCACCTTAGACGCAGCGTTTTACTACAATCCATATTCCCTATACGGGGTGTTCACTATAAACGAACTTGGGACACGGATATGAGTGAATGGATAACAAAGAGAACCCACATAATAGCCACGGCAGTGGTCGCACCTTCTTCAAGTAGGTTGCGTTCAGAAAGGCACTCAGCGTTGGGGGGAGCTTTGTTGGGATTTTGAGAGGTCGTCCAGCTCGCAGTTCGTTTCCTGTACTGTTCTCTGCTTATCAATGTTCCCTTGCAGACAGTGGTCGCGGGAGCAATAAGTGCCAAACTGACAACACATAAAAAAAAAAACCTCGACGTTTTGCTTTAGCGGGGTCAAATATACAAAAAGCGAAACAAACATGTATACTTTTTGTGTGTGTTCCCTTCTCATTTTCTTCTATTTGTTATTTTTTGACACTTAAGTCTGCATTGTTCTCGTAGCTCGTTTCCCGGTCTGCTTGCGCCTCCGGGTGGCATCTTTACTTCCGTAAAACCACACCTTTGGTTTGAGGATTTTTGTTTGGGGGGGAAACTCTATAGAAACAAAAGGCGCCTTTCGGAAGGCGAGGGGAGAACCTTCATTGTACGAACTTTGGGCTGAAATATGAGTCACGGTCGGCAAAAAAGCGATATTTTCACGAGCTCAGTTCAAGTCACCGTAGCTAATCGGAGCTAGCAACAGGATTCGGTTGCTCGAAAGAATGTTCGTTTGCTCGTGCCACGCCCACCCCACTTCATACCGAAAAACTCGGAAAATAACGGAATGTCAAAAGTGTATTTAAGATAATGAGTACAAGATACTCGGAATTGTAATTAAAATAGAGTATTAAATACTCTCCATCAAAGGTATTTGCAAGATACCAAGATACTCCAAAAAGTATTTAAGATACAGTATCTTGAGTAGAGTATTTGAGATAGGCACAAGTCTGGCTGATACCATAGCCACGGCCTCTCGATCCCCCTGTTGGTGCGGCCTGCCGATTTTTTTCCGAAAACAAAAGAGCGCGCGTGAGAGGAGAACTTCTCCCATCTGCCGTGGAGGCGCTGCACATCGGCGAGCGGTCTCGTGAGCTGAAAGCAACGTTACTAAAACACTCAGTTGGGAAACTGCCATAGAGACTGCCCTGAAAAAGTGTCCCCGATCTGTCCTCGCGAACCGAGCTAATGGCGAACACGACGCCGCCATTTCTCCCGCAGCGGCCACTCGAGGAACCGCACGTTACTTCCATTTTGAATATAATCGGCCAGAACAGATACAGTGGAAGAGGTTACAGGGGTGCCACCCCATGTCCCCAGCGGACGCGCCGCGTCTTAACAACCGAAGTTAAAATGCACCTAGGTCGGGACGTGCTACCTGAAAGCGCCGCTGAGGCATGGTCGTATAAAAACAATATTAAATATGCCGCAAAACCTTGCAAACTAAAGATTTTAAAAACATCACGCGCCCTTCATTTTGTACTAATCTCTAATAAATATCATACAAAAGAAGTATTTTTCGTTTGTTTTTACGCAAAAACATGCTTTATAAAAGCTCAAGGTGACCACAGTACAGACAAATGATAAAGAGTGGCGCTGTTATCGCATTTAGCTCGGTCTCGGTGGACGCCAGCGGCCCAGGTTTCGACGGCGAGTTTCCCAACTGAGTATTCTAGTAACGTTGGCTGAAAGCTATAGACCTTTTCTTTAACGGCGCCGCCATCTTGAGAATTGCGGCGCCGACGACGCCGTCTAGCGGTTTAGAAAAAGAAATACCGGCTAGTTCTGGCAGCACAGCTATCTGGGTAGGCAACGGTGTGGGTATGGGGGGAACTTGGCTAGACTTGGCTATGGTGAGCTGCAATAACTTGGTTGGAGCTTGTCCGGTTGAATCCAGCTGGCTACTCACAGGCCAGCACCTTGCCTCCTCGAGAGAACGACGACGAAGACGGTGGGGTGGTAGATTGAGTTTCCACAGTGAAGTATATATGAGCAGTTTAATGTAGTCTATACAGGTAAGCTCTCGGCATTTGATAGCTCCATTTTGAGTGGTGGCATGTAGACGTTTTCATCCCTTTCACATAGCATGGGGCTTGTAGTGATAACCTAACTGGACCACCTGCACCGGGAATTAAAATCGGTCCTCTTGTCGTAGACGAAGTGGTCGTGAGCTTAAACGTGACGTTGAGTCTGATACGGATCTCTCGCGATTCAAGCTCGCTATCGACTGACTTCATAAATAAGGATTCTTGGAGAAAATGCCAAGCTCGATAACATTGCAGCCACACTCGCGCTGCAGCTTCTTGTGCTCATGGCACACTTTCTGCTATTGTTCTTATGCTTTTTAAAATTATTTGTCCATCCGACGACCACGCAGTGGTAGCCAGACAACCGTAGATTTTCGGAAATTGCAGCAGAGTAAAAAGGAGCACTCGGAACTACCTCATGTACGACGTCCGTTTTTAAGCCTTTTCGCCCATACCCTTGGCGGTTGCATACCCTGTGTCAGCGGGCAATCCAAAAATGCACCAGGTCGAGGGTACGTCAGTTACTGGCTGGTTTGAGGTTATGCGAAAAAGGTCTATACTCCGTTTCACCTTATGTTGTACCGCAGACAAGGCTAGAAGCGCGAGCTCATAGCGTTGGGAGCTACTCTTAACGCACGAGAGCTTGTGCCGCCGAGATGTGCCTTATAGAGCAAGGAGCTCGCGCTTGTAGCCTTTCCTGCGGTACATCATAAGGTGAAAAACGCGCTCTTGCTTCGCGACCCAGAGAAAATATCTGCCCGTCATTGGCTTCGCCGATACCGAGGCGCTGTCGCGGTTGCAAAAGGCCGCAAACATCGCTTGTCCCCCACCTTTGCACCACTTTGCGCTGAGAAAATATCGCAGTTTTACCCTGTGCTCGCATGCGTGGTTTGTGTTTTCGATCGTTTTTTTGCTCGTTTCTATAGTTTCATTGCGATAACCACTAGACGTAGACAGCCGCCTTTTGTCTGTCTCTGCACAGTTTTAAAGTGTGCAGATGGGTTACGGAGCACGCGATGCCTAAAAACTGTTGCGTGCCGCGTTGTAAGTCAAATGCTGCGAGAGATCCGGAACTCTGCTATCACGAGCTTCCGTCTAGAGAGAAATTTTGGGATGCCTGGTTGAAGAACATTTCGCGAGAATGCAGCGAGAAGGGCAGCCAGTGGCAACCAAGATCCAGGAGCGTCGTGCGCTCCCTTCATTTTAAAGGCCGACGTACACTTCGCGCTTTTCACTTTTGCCCGTCACCTCCTTTCCTATATCCCTTCACATTTTACCTTGCCCCAACCTGGCTCCCCCTCGCAGCTTAGGAGAGGGGAGCGCTATGTGGATTATCTTCCCTGCAGAAAGCCGAGGTTGTACATATAGGCATTTAAGGCGGAGGACTACAAGGTAGGGATGAAGCGGAAGGTACTGCGACCGATAGCGGTGCCGACTCAATTCCCATTGTATTCGTTGTACATGCAACCAGCAGGTTCAAAGAGACGCAGAACGCTTGTTCGTGTGCCACCTAACGCGTCCACGTCGCATGCGAGCGGTAGAAGCCGACAACGCAAAATGCAGTCCACCGCAGAAAGAAGAGAAGCTGTTGATGAGTGCGTGGCTATTGAACCTTGCCTGCAAAAAGAGTTTGAAGTGGAAGAATGTCAGACGTCATTCAATTTGACAGCTATAGGCTTCATGGAAGATGCCAAGAAAAACGCGCACCGCCTTCAAATACAAGCCAAACGACTGAACGAGCGAATTAATAAACGGCGACAAACCTGCGACGAATTTCAAGACAGATTTAAGCAAGGAAGGCTAATGTGTAGAACCCGCTCAACTTTGCAGGTGACGTGTCCTGAATGCAAGCTGTAACTTAATTGAAATGAATCTCGTGACGGTGAAAATCAGTTCGTGTTTAGCCTTGACCAAAGAGGACTCAGCTATCCACGACCTGAAGCTGTCTGGCCGTGCAAGCTCGTCTGCACCTTTGTCGAGAGGGCTCTACAGTTGGCAGAGATTCGTCGTTCTGGACGGATTGGCAAGGTTCTCTCGAGCGCTGAGCTTCCACACCTTATGGACTGCCCGCTGATGTGGTGTACTAACTGCAGAGACCGGTACCACAGCTAAGAACTCTGCGAGCTTTTTCTCGGGAAGCTCCTCAGACCTCTTCTGGCTAACTCGGCTGGTGACCTAAACAGCTCTCTAGTAAATATATTGAGACTTTCGCGGAAGCCTCTTTCCCGAAAGGTATTCCGCTTGCGAACTATATGACTCCCTTGATCTGTTCGTGAACAATGAAGTTTATATTGCAGAAGTTATGCACGAGGAATCCCTTTCTTATTGTCCCTCACAGATAAATAAAAGGCACAGCTCGAGCGTGCTCGAGCATCGGTTAAAATCGTAAATCATACGGCCTAGCTATATCCAACTATAACTCATTACAGTGGTAATAGAAACGGGGACGGGAACAAGAAAACGACAATTCGCTCATACTGCCAGCTGAATGCGGCTCTAACGCGCAGCCTGCAGCTGAGTGAGCTCCTCACAGAAAGAATTATGTGCTTCTATTCGGCACAGATTTGTCACATCATTCATGCAATCTGGCACTCGTTTCAAATGAGACTTGCCGCTTCACGAAAAACAATCTAAATAGCCACACCTAGGGTGCCTACATGTTTCCGCCGCTCCGGAAGCGGAGCGGAAACATGTAAACACCCTAGCCATACCGGGCTGCGCCGGGCGGACTGCGCCTCTCTCGCCGATAACGAGCGCCACGGCTGGCGCTGCGGGGTAAAGTAGAACTATCGCTCTCACCGGCGGCGCGAGACATACGGCAGGCCCATCCCAAGGGGAGTCCCTTATCAAGCGGCCGTGCCATAGCCTCCTCTATATTGGAAAAGCCTGGCACATCGCCACGAGACGCGGCCGCCAAAATTGAACAGGTTCAATTTAAAATTTAAAATTTAAATCCGCTGTCTGCCGCTCCGGCAGACAACGGATGAGAGGAGAGCATAGGAGAATGGCAATAATAATCCCTGGTGAAGGGGAACAAAGGGGACAAAGGGCTAACACAAATCTCCAAACACAGCTATTGGCAACGTGAGCGATCGAAAGCGTCGCTGTGGTCGGCCCACCACAATTGGCCGCATGATGACTATGACTTCAGCAAAAGATTTCTCAGCGACGCAAATAAGAGGAATGGAAGAACTTCAATTTTGACGGTGTGTGCAGTGTTACTTAGAGAGCGCTATGACTTCAGGCTTTCACCATGCTCATTACAAACACCATCGAACTTGTTGTTCACAAGGTAATGACGTCACGAAAGGTAACCAAACGAGGGCGCCACCGAAACATCTCGCCGCTAATAGGTGACTGGTGCGTGACCGAAAAAATCCGCCTGGCCCGGGTATCGAACCCAGGACCTGGAAATTGAGAGGTCCCGGGTTCGATACCCCGACCAGGCGGATTATTTCGGTCGCCCACCAGTCACCTATAGCTGTGTTTGGAGATTTGTGTTAGCCCTTTGTCCCCTTTGTTCCCCTTCTCCAGGGATTATTATTGGCATTGTTGTCCAGCTCGCTTGCACCTTTGCATTTATTGCATCTTAATCATAGCCTACGAGAGCCAGGTGACCGGCGCCATACTGCGGCGAGACGCCGAAACACACTTGTCCCGAGCGATGGAATGTTGGCTCGTGCTGCTCGCGTTCCTCGCGATACGCTTCTTTTCTCGTCGGGTTTGAAAACCATGTTTCGGGTCCTCGCCGCTGCAAAAGCTGTGCGCTGACAACCAGGTTCCCCGAGAAATGCTCTGTGCTACCAGATCCTCGCGCTCCAAAGCTGCGACCGGGCACCCTATGGCTTCGTCGTCGAACTGCCAGGCTTTGTGAGTATAGAGGAGGTTATGCTGATACACCCTGTACTGTTTACATCCGTTTTTTAAACTGTCTAGGGTGGAGGGGGGGGGGGGGGGAGAGAGAGAATCGCCTTCCCCCTGCACCCCCTCTTCCCACCCCGTTGTTCCGAAGGCACTGGGCTAGAAATATTTATAGGAAATAGCTTTGCTTATGAATAGGGAATAATGCTCTTGTTTTCTTTTCCATGTTACCCTCCTTCCAACACACATTCACACGCTCGTAAAGAACCAGTTCATTTATTGCGTTTCTTTGCCGGTGTCGTCGTATTGCAATCTATCCTTACTTCACGCTTATCTTATCCACAGCACAACGTACTACAATTGCACTGTAGCGCATACATCTTTGGAATACATGCCACAATTATGCAAAGAGCGTGTTCATCTCCGCACAAAAATATGACTAGACAAAAGCAAGCACCATGCTACGTAGTGTTCTCTAGAAGAAACAAACAAACAAACAAAAAAACGAAAACGCTAATTCAAAACTTTGTTCCCGGTGAAGCAGCGACCTGCGATGGAGCAGAAATATGTCGTGTTTCCTCCAACCCTGCACGGTATGGTGCCTGGAAGGCGTCTCCAGTGTGCCTACTGCGTTTTCATTTTACACCCCCTAGAGTCACTGAATGTTCCCAGGGTACCGAATTCCATTCAGTCCGCTTACCGGAACTCAATCACGCAGAATCCAGTTCTGACTGTCTGGTTTAGCCTGTGGCTAAAGTTATCAGTCGGCCATTTTGTGGATCGGCCCAAAACAACAAAAATCATATTAAACTTTTTCACGCTACTCCAGCGACTGCGGGTACGCACGGGTGGGAACTCTAGGAATCGATGAGTTAGGCCCGAACGGAACATGCGTGGAGTTTCTTTGGTTTTTGTTTTGTTTAGTATTTCAAGTAGCCCCTAATCTGGTTAGCCCAAGAAGATTACCGGCTCGTTTGCTCGCTCCGGTAGCGCTGGCACTGCTTTTCAAACCCTACGCCTCAGCCGCTAAGCCTAGAACTCAACTTCCATCTGTTTCGAGGCGAGAGAGAGAGAGAGAGAGGGAGAGAGAGAGAGACGAGACACCGAGGTGCAAGTCACGCACCGCTCGAAACGAAGGAAAAAACTTTAATAAAAAAAATGAAAGACGTTTACAATTCTTTGTAATGCGGAACTAGAGCGCAGCTCTTGAGGAGGAGGAGGGGATGGTACGGAAGGGAGGGTATGCCCTTCCTCCTCCTGCATACCCTCCCCTCCTCTCCTGCCGCTGAATTTGTTCATGAGTGACGTGACACGAAGTCGTGACGTCAATTTCCCTGCTAAATTTAACTGGGAAACTAAATTGGGTGTTCAGGCCGCGTGACGTCAATTTCTCCGGTAAATATAGCGGGGATATGTCCCCGCTAACTTTAGCGGCGAAACGTCCCATCATGTAACGCGCGCGGTTACGCCGACGCCGCTCAACCCGGAAACGGGCGCCTGAGAGCTGAGCTCTAAAACAAACCAGTGTCGCCACAGGCCAGAAACGTGGATCGAAGAGTTCACACGAGAACGAACGGTACACTAGGTTCGTTCGATCTACCTGCACCTCCTGCACTGGTACAGAAACGTGTAGGGCGGTGTACTTCCGGTCGTATCTCACTACAGATACCGGAAGTACACTGCCCTATACTTTGCTGCACCGGTGCCGGTAAATCGAACGAAGCTACTGTACGCGCTTCGCTTCGAGCGCACAGGGCGGCGTCATATTGGGGGTCGTAAAGCCCCTCTATCCTGGGGAAAGTGGCGCCATTCACTGTAGAAATGCTCAAGGCACGTGCCGCGCGCCACTTCTGGGAAATTCATGGCGGCTGAAATCTAGCTCAGTGCTGCGCTGTGTCGCAATGATCTTCCCAAGGGCTGCACGTTGCACGTGCCTCGTACATCGACGCACTTTGCGCTACTTTTGAAACGTGAAGGGGCTTTAAGGGGTCGCAGAGCCGTATATTAGGAGAGTTAGGACAATAGGCGGAGCAAAGGCCGCCGCCAGCGCCGAATATTCCCCCCACGCTTAGAGCGTAAACTAAACTTGTGACACAGCGTCGACCAATCAGGAGACCTCTACTCCATCTCACAAATGTCTGCGGTGAAGACAAAGGCACAGGCGCGTGAGCCTAGCTCAGCGAAACGCTTTTGTTTGTACGAGACCTCGTGCATAGGAGGCACTTTCCAAAGCCACGTGCTCGTGCCCATTCCTTTGTCTGCACTGCTAGAACAGCGTCCTGAGACTGGCTGAAAGAAAGCAGTGCAAAGGGTGGGGTGCGCGAGCGTCTTGAGACGCGGAGTTCCGCTCGGCACGGCTCAAATTATAGACCTTTCCAGAAACGAGCTTGTGGCCGGTGCCATTTTGAGCGTTCGTGCGTATGGCGCGTGCTTTGCTCGCTTTCCGAAGCGACGAACACGCACGTGCTGGGCTGTGAAGATCGCACGCTGGACTGTGATTTTGTAAACATTAGAAAGGTCTATACTTCGTTTCACTTTATCTGCGAGCGAAGCCAAAGCTAGAAGCGCGAGACCAGCGCTTTTTGCATTTCTCCCCAGCTCGCGCGCTTGAGCAAAGCCTGAACGCACGGAGCTTCCGTGCTCGCGCTTCCAGTTTTGCCTTCGCTCGCACATAAGGTGAAACGAAGTATAGTCGTGTCACAAATTTAGAGCACACGACCACCGCTAGGGGCTGTTTCGCGGCCTGTGGTTGGCCCCGAGATGCTCGCCTATTCAAACCAATGTATGGCCAAACTCTCTCAATAAACGGCTCTGGGGGGTCGCGACTGCATGCGCCGCCAGTCGGTTCTGAAACGAAACTTGGCAGTTTCGGTACTCTGGAAACATTCAGTGGCTCTAGTACCCACGACTCCCGCCAGGTGAAGCCACAACTGTTCAATACTGCAGGGTTCATCGTGACCCTGGTGGTGGCCCAACACCGAAAGTGAATACGACAGACGCCTGTCCTGCTTCAGCTCACTCCGCAGCCAGCCAGACCACGGAAACTCCAGCAGTGCCGGCGTTTCCGGAACCAGCCGCCAGGATCGCGACAACCTCTAGGACTACCGGGCCGATTGTGTGACGCATTTTGTTGGCGTTTCGGGGACGCTAAGACTAGAAAACAAGGCCTTTTCCTCCTCTAGCGTCATCACTAGTGCATCCACGGCGTACTCTTGTCGAGTTTCCGCGTGTTTGCCGCTTATACGGCGGGTCGAGTACATCCACTAACAATGACGTAATGCGTACGCCTTGTCTTCTAAGTTGTATTGGCTGAGTGCACCAGTCGGAGACGTGTTCCAGGCAGCGTTCCAGGCCGCAGTCCGACGTAGATTCTGGTGGCCTTGTTTGCAGACTCGCGCCTATGTCGTCTCGATCGCGTGTTCTGCCAGCAGACTCACGCCGCCATTGAAGCCCAATCGCACCAATGACCATTTCATACTAAGATGGAACGTAACGAAACGACGAACGCGCATGTACACAGACTGCTCTGACGTGACAACTGCCACAACGGTGGCCATGCAACTGGGCACATATGCTTTGCAGCACACATGTTGCACCACTAAATTTGGTTTTCTCGGCAAGAACAAATAGGAATGACTAACAGCATGGTACGACGACGTCAAGTGCTGTCTTCGCGGCGAAAAGTTTGGGTATCGCCGCCTGGTGGATTTTTTTCACAACCCAGAGTGAGGATACTTCAACTTCCTCTGGTGGTGCAAGCACGTGCAACGCCAAGCTTTTATGCGTTATAAAAATGAAAACGTAACCGCGTGAGTAGCACGTGCACTACCCATAGCGAGGAAAACAGAAGCGCCCCTTGCTAGCTTCTCACCGCGAATACGAACTTGAAAAGCGGAGTCTCATTTTTCTTGGCGACTGAAGATCCAAGTCACATGCCCTTTTCTCGGCTGTCGATTAGTCAATAGATCAATCTCACTTTCCAGTCTGGTTACACTACCGCTGCCATAATGCATAGAGGGAAGTTTAGTCCTTCTGGACGTTCAACAAACTTGCTGGCTCCTGTGGCCTGTCCCTTGTCTACTAAAGCTATGGCGGCATCACGCATGCGTCGAACGCTTGGTGAGATCGGTCTATTGAGGCCAACTAACAATAGAACGCAGAGCATTCGCAGCTCGTGGTTGGCCGGTAGACTTCGATACGGTCCATCTTAGCGTGAAACAAGGGTGTAGCTCGCGCGTGCACTCATATCCCGCAAGTATAGTTCGCCGCCACGAGATGTGTTCGAACGATGTTGCAGCGACTTGAGGAGTCACTTGGAACACGATTGCTTGCCGGAACATTTGGGGGCCTTAAGCTTCTTGCCTTGCTTGCGTTTGCGCAGTCCTGAAAGCAGATGGAGAAGGGAGACAAAGGATGGTAAGCTGAGAATAAAATAAGTATAGGTTACGTAAGAGTACCTATATTATAGTTCAAGCTGGTTTACGCAGGGTCTAGGCTAGATCCTTTTTGGAAAGATATATTGTAAATTATGTTTCGCAGGATGCGTGTAATAGTTCTAAGAAACTCGCATTCAACGCCTCCTTATATCATCGGCGCTGAAAAGAAAAACTAAAAGCACGATGATGCATGTACCGAAATAATATTGTCCCATGTAGCCACAAATAGGGCAATTCAAAGTATTCGGAGTCTGAAAACGGTATACAGCCCGGATCATGGCTGTCCGATTTGTGCGCGCAAATGTCAACGTCAATGAATCGTTAAATTCTTCAAACCAACTTCCGGCGTACCATACCTCTCCAGCGAATGTAAATAAAGTACTAAGAAATGGCTTTTATCAACTGATAACCACTTCAGGCCACTGTATTTGTAAACTTCAAGAAACGCATGAGTACTATCAACTGACAATACGAGGTGAAGCTATGTCTCGAATTACAGCGACCGAAATGCCCTCACACGTCCTGGAATCTTAGAGAAGCGCGAACCTCGTTACGTCGATTTCTTTGCCTCTGTTACAAATCATGAAAGGGCCCTGCTGAGGTGGCTCTACTCACGCACGAACTCTCCGCTGACCGGCCCTTCGTTGACCTTCTCTTGAAGTTCCCTGGTGAGGCACTTGACGAAGCTCAACGCGGACACTCGGAAGAACAGCTGCCGAACGTTTTCACCTGCACACACACAAAGCCACGTGTTCGATCTCTTCACTTTCATAGGGCGAAATGAATCACTGTCACCAATCATATGTTTGTTCACGGTGAAAGTTGGACCCCAAGAGGGAGTGCGTAAGCCTCGCTGAACTACATCGCAAAAGGCACAATGCATGCACGCGGACGCAGGCAATGACACTATAAAATGCCCGAACATCTACTTTAGCGCACAACATGTGGGGAACGAATCAATGTACCTAGCGAGACCGAAGAGATCCCGGTGACCGCGATGCAAGCGTGCAAGCAACCATGGGCCGGCTGGTCCGGTGCCGACGACGAGTTCGGCACGTGTTCTGCCAACGTAGCGCATTCTACGCAAAACTCGGCAATGCACGATCGCGATGAAGGGGCTAAGGCAAGAGGTTCACACGAAGTCTAGGTAGGTCTAGAGTCACTGAATGTTCCCAGAGTACCGAAACTCCCAGGCTCGATAACGCCAAAATAACGACTCAATCTTTTTTTTTTTTTTTTCTGTGGTCTTTATGAGCGTTTAGAAAGCATTCTTTGGCGCAGAAACAAATGGAAAGAGCTCTTTTTGTAGGAACTTTCATGAGAGATTAGTACAGAATGATAGGAGCGAGATGTTTTCATAAAAGTTTAGTTTACAAGGTTTTTCGGCACAATTAATATTGTTTTTATACAGCCAAGGGGAGGGCGTGACGCCACACAGCCGTCACAGCGGACCTTATCGAATGCGACACTCTGGAAACATTCAGTGACTCTAGGTAGTTTTTCTCCCGCTTCCGCCGATCAACCACCGGATCGACCGGCTGGAATTCGAGCGTTCGCCGCTGGGCGTCGGGAGCTCACGCATGCGCAGAACTCTTCTTGGAAAGTTCCATTATCGCAACGTGACTGCCGTGACTGCCGTAAAACTCATAGCGAAGAAAACAACCCCTTGAGACTATAGGGACTAAAAAAAAATGACGGTGTTGCGTTGTCGGCGTAGTGTTGCCCCATTTGAGTCGGTGTTTTGTTGTCCCATTTTTTGTCCCTAATCTCAAGCTTTTTTTTTTTTTTGGGGGGGGGGGGGGGCGGGGGTGGTTTATTATGATCATTTACTAGCTCGCTTGCGCAGTAGCCCTTATTTAAAAAAAAAAAACCAATACTGCTAGACATCTATGCGTAGCGCGACTACCCGAAAATAAAGCTTGGCAATGGAGTCTGAACAGAAACGATGAAAAGGTTGAACGGCAGCGAATTTGCCTAGAACACATGACATCTCAGCCACCGCCTATCAAGTCCAATGGCCTCTGAACAAGAGCAGCTTGGATGCCAACTGCCCCAAAATGTTAGCCGCATGACGGGTTTTCAAAAGCCGTTCCGGAAGCGACCGGAAGCAACTGCAACGTCACGTCCAGCCACGTAAGCCTTCTGTGCAGTGTCGTTTACTTTTTTTTTTTTTTAGAGCGCAGCTTTTAGGCGCCCGTTTCCGGCTTGAGCGGCGTCGGCGTAGCCGCCGCCGTCACCGCGCGGTGCATGATGGGTAAATTTCCCCGCTAAATTTAGCGGAAAATTTTCCCCGCTAAATTTAGCGGAACATTTTCCCCCCTAAATATAGCGAAAAATTTTTCCCGCTAAATTTAGCGGAAAATTTTCCCCGCTAAACATAGCGAAAAATTTCCCCGTTAAATTTAGCGGAAAATTTTCCCGCTAAATTTAGCGGAAAATTTTCCCCGCTAAATTTAGCGGAAAAATTTTCCCGCTAAATCTAGCGGAAAATTTTCCCCGTTAAATTTAGCGGAAAATTTTCTTCCCCCCCCCCCCCCCTCGAGGTCACGTGACCCCCCCCCCCCCCCCGTGCCTTCCCCTCCTCCTCAAGAGCTGCGCTCTAATTCGGCGTTACAGGGAGTTGTAAACGGCTTTCATTTTTTGTTTTGCGGACGACTGCGTTTTGTTTACGAATTTCGCCTTCACTATTCATAACATTAACCTACATCAGTGGTTCTCAAATGGGGGTCCGCGGACCCTTTGGGGTCCACGAAGGCGTTCTAGGGGTCCGCGAAGCCCAGCCTCATCAGTCAAGCCCGAAAATAAAAGTTGTCTTTTCTCGGATTAAAAAAAAAAACGTTTCAATTTTCGGGTACGTTTTCTGCTGTATATGTCAGTAAGTGAAATTTACTTCACACTAGCCCTTAATTATATCCATTTATTAAATAACTCTCATAATTAACCATTACTTTCTCTTCCCCTCACAACGAACGGGGTCCTCCATCATCTCTGCCGATCCACAAGGGGTCCGCGAAACATCGCTGGCTGAGCTGGCTGAGAACCACTGACCTACATGAATGCCTACGAGAAGTGTCATCATGGTGTACGAATTAAGTGTATTCACATCACAGTTATAAAAAAGAAAACACCACCTTCTTTCTCCCACGTTATCAACAATGTGTCTTCGAAAGCAGTAATAAATACGAGCCTCCCGGCGTCACACTCAGCTCTAACCTGACCTGGAATTCACATTGAAGTAGTTAAAAAAGCATCGAGAAAATTATGGTTTCTCCACAGGAACCCGCGTCACTGCACCCCAGTGACCAAACTAGTAAGTAGCATACAAAAGCTTAATTCGTCTCATCCAAGAATTCGCATACACGGTATGGGATCCATGGCCCAAACATGCATTAACACATTAGAAAACGTTGAAAAAAAAGCGCTGCGATTTATTAAACCGACACGAAAGGAGGTCTTCTATAACATGGCTTTATCGGCCATCTAGACTACCGCGCTTGGCCACACGTAGGGGAGTTAGCAGACTAAAGTTGTTCCACCAGTCAATCAGCGGCACGTTGCACCTGCCACTAACCGACCAACTAGGGGATAAAAATATAATAGAGCAATGTGCGAGTTTTTTACAGCGGAGCTGTTAAGGGCTAGCTTCCCCAGGAGCAGAGCAGCGCTGAGCAGCGCAATCTAGAACGCCATCTCTCGGCGAACAGCGGCGAACGCCCGGAGGTTCCAACTCCGGTCAGAAATGCATGGGGAACGTGAGAAAATCGTTGTTTCTTCAATATTGTGGAGATGTACGGAACGACAATAGTTTTTGACATAATAAAGGAACATTTTAGAATAATTTGCGCTAAGTTGTGTGCCACGTAAGGACGTAATTTAAAACAAAAAAAAAAAAAGCCTGAGCGGCATTATGCAGCAGACGACGCGGCGACATCAGGGCGACGTCACACCATTCACGTGACCCGCTCCGGCCAACCCAAAACGTCCATCTTCGCTGCGTACAAAGATCGTCTGCTTCAAACTCCATTGCCTTGGAAATTGCCTTCTCAGAATTTTCACACTCATCCGATGTTATGAAAACTTTGATAAAGTGTTTAGTGCTTTACCAACTTCACGAAAGACTAGTTTCAAAAAGTGTGAACTCGGCGTTTATTTTTTAATCAGCCGTGTTGAGTCGATCTCCATGTGTTCTCCCATAGCCTAGGCCAGGCCGCCTCCTGGAACCCTGAGTACCACGTGACTCGCGCGGAGCTGCTCTGTCGGCCATGTTGGCGGGGAAACACGCGGATCAAAGGTTTGCGTTACTCTGCTCCGTAGGAGCTATATAGTGCTCTAGTGTCGACCAGCAAAGAAATTATAACACCGAACTCTGGACAGCTACCGCCATCAACGGCGGCAACCAGACAATTGGTTGCCGCCGTAGCTTATAGATGGCGGCAACCTTTCTTTGGAGGAAGAAGAGCGGGAGTGGAAAGAGCGGCGATGTGCGCAGCAGCGCGAATGGTTCCGCAACCACCGCGAGGCCGTTATCGCCTAAAGTCCCACTGCGTCGAGCGCTTCAGATTCCCTTGCCAAAGAAGAGCTGGTCGCTCGCCTGGAAAGCCACCGTCGAAAACAGAAGCTACAGCTCCGCTGCTCTTCCTTCTTCCCCAGAGTGGAAAGGCTGAAAGTTTTTTGCCATAAGGATGTTTTAAAGTACAGCTACTTTCATGTACTGTTGCGGAATGGAACAAACTTCATGAAGAGCTTGTAAACATACCCTCTTAACAGGTTTACATTATCCGCACAGTCCCTCATCACCGAAGACATGGGTTAGATGAAATTCAATCTGTATCATCCATATTCTACGAACCTCCATGAATAACCCCGGACGTCGTTTTAATGCCGCCTTACTAAACATCATTCCTTTTATCTTTTTGACATTGTTCGCATTGAGAGTGCAGTGCCAGTTTTTCATTTTCCTGTATTTTTGTGCGCATGTTCTATGTTATTGCATTGTTTGTTATAATTTACGTTACACCACACTGCGCGGTTGTAGTTGCCTTGGCCTCTCTACGGGCGACTGGCAAGTCAATAAATAAACAAAAAACAAATAATTGATAGTTCATTAGTGTTCAACATCCCACGTCACAAGGTACACATTAAAGGCTCTGTTCTAGTCCGACGTCGAGCGTAGCAAACACGACCTAGCGCAGCGCACACACATACTGATTGGTCGCATATAAAGGGTTCCAGCTCGCCGTCCAATGAAAGGCCAACGTTCTGCGCTATACGCTACGTTTTCTGCGTTCAACATAAGAGTATAACAGTCACTTAAGGGCCGGTTCTCACATGGAGCGAAGCGCTGATGTAGCGCTCCTCACGTGCAGTCAGCTACTTATCGCCTGCCACGAGCAACAGTTTTGGCGGTGCGATACAAAGCTGGTGAACGCTCCGATCAGCACGCGCTTAGCGCGAAATTAGCGCTATGCTTGTAGCGCTCCGCTGCATGTGTGAACAGGCCTTAAAGGAGCAATGCAACGATATTTAATTGGAATGTTTTTCAATTTACACGAGCTTACTGGCACTAGTGGGACTCAAGGATACTCGCACGCAACGCCACTGGCCAAGAAACGCCTTTGTTGCGGTGTAATTTCAAGGACAAAAGTGATCATTTTCATTCAATCTCTCCTTGGCAAAATTTGATGACGTAACGCGGGGATCGCAGTACACCCATATGACGATATTTGAATGTGGTTCATAGATTGGACCCGAGCATTGCGTGGACACTCGATTTGGGCTCGTGATAATTACTAGCACGAGAAGCATTCGGGTAGTGGCCCGTGTCCAATCGCTGCAACGACGACAATAGCCGAGCTATAACAATGTCTGGAACTCAGCGCGTGTCCTGTGCTTTGCCAACCCCGGCGCGTGGCTGTGATAAACATTGGCGGCATATAATCGGCTCCAGATCACGTGGCCGCTTGTTCTGGCTGCGAGTTGAGGGGGTGAACGCTGCTTGTTTTTCTATAATTTTTTTCCAGGACTTCTATTGCGTGGGCTGAAAAACGAACGCGTGTTTCATAGGTCATTAACGTCAGGGATCCGTTCTAAGCGGTATTTGCGCAAAGCACAAAAATTGTTGCATCGCCCCTTTAAAGGGGTCATGAAACGATTTTCCTACTTCTTCCTCCTTAGCTTTAATCCTCAACTCAAATGCGAATTGTGAAATCACGTGGTCGTGACATTCCTTCGGCACCGGTGCGATGACTCCTAGCTTCCACCGTGCTTTTTATGCACACCATAGAACTTGTCATTCCCCAGTGACAATAAGTTCCGTCAGGGCACTCATTGGCCACGAACGCGAATCCAAATATTCGTCGACGGATTGATTGTTGACGAGCGCATACGTCCGAGTGACGCAGTTCTCGTGTCCAATGCTTGAGCTGGGCTCTGCTGACGTCAGTTTGGCGCCGCTGACGCGCTTTTGGAACCGCGGATGTATCATAGTGAAAAGGCGGAGAGCTTTCGAAGGCAAGAAGGTACAAAATAGTCCGCTATATTTTCAAATGTTCGTACCGAAAAGCTGGCTTTTGACTTTCTAGCCTCTTTCTTTTGGCCAACTAAACGATATGCGATTAGTAAAGTCCCAATTTAAAATCATTCATCCCAACCCAAAATTCGTTTCATGGCCCCTTTAAGACTTGCTTGCGTTTGCTTGCAACCAAATGCGCTGTGCAGCCTTACGACGAGAGAAAAGGCTGGTGCCATCTATGGCATTTAACTAGACATGGGTTCCGAGATTCTTGGCTCGGAAAGCTCTCTTTCGGCCCTTCCAAACGCTCGTTTGCTCAGCAGAAGGGGCGTATATGGTGTATTTCCTGAGCGCCATATCTGAGTGCGCTGATTAGAGCACATGCTCGGAACAAGCTCACATTATTATGCTGCTAAGACCGGCAATCTTGATGGCGCGGCATGCACGTTCCAACAGAACTGCGGAAGCTGCGCCGTCCGCACGCTCTCAGCAGCCGCGCACAGAGCTGTGGCCGCCACTCCCTTACCATCAAGATTGCCGGTCTTAGTAGGCTATTAATGTGAACTCGTTCTGAGCATGCGGTCTAAACATCACCCTCAAATATGGCGTCCAGTGAATACCCCTATTTCCGGTGAAAAGTTTGGAAATCGCCACCTGGTACAATTTTTTCACAACCCAGAGTGTGAATACTAAAACCTTCCTGTGCTGATGCAAGCACGTGCAATGCCAAGCTTCTATCTATACTCTGTTTCACCTTGTGTTGTACAGCAGGAAAGGCTACAAGCGCGAGCTCCTTGCTCTAGGGCACATCTCGGCGGCACAAGCTCTCGTGCACCAAGGGCAGCTGCCAACGCTATGAGCTCGCGCTTCTAGCCTTCGCTGCGGTACAACATAAGGTGAAACGGAGTATAGTAACGTTGGCTTCTATGCATTATAAAAATAAAAACATAACCGCGTGGGTAGCACGTGCACTACCCAGAGTGAGGAAAACAGAAGCGCCCCTCACGAGCTTCTCACCGGGAACAGACGATTGCGAGCAAGGCTACTGGCTGCCGCCATGTGTCCGATCGTGCTGACAAGCCCGTGCAAGTGCAAGCTTGTCAAAGCTATGTTCAACGCGCAAGCTGCACGTGCTTGCACGCATGGGGCACCAGCCGCCGTTGTCTATCAGCGGCGAGATATTTGGGTGGCGCCCTCCTATGGTTACCTTTAGTGACGTCATTACCCTGTGAACAACAAGTTCGATGGTGTCTGTAATGAGCATGGTGGAAGCTGGAAATTATTGCACTCTGAAAGCAACACTCCGAACGCCATCAAAAATGAAGTTCTTACATTCCTCTTATTTCCGTCGATGAGGAATCCTTTGCTGACGTCAAAGTTAGCATTCGGCCAATCGTGGCGGGCCGACCACCGCGACGCTTTCGATCGGTCACGTCGCCAATAGCAGAGCTGCTCCAGAGTTCCGGAAGACGGGGCGGATACAGAGCCGACATCAGCATCTCAATTAATGTGTGCACGCGATTCAATAGACCTATCTCACCAGCTATTGGGGACGAGATCGAGGAGTGGCGCTCCCTAGCGGCCACCTCGGGAACTAACGCTGTGTGGCAAACAAACCCTTCGACCGAAATCATTAGTGCATTCGCTGGAAGACGACGACGCAAGGCTCGTGAAAGATATGGAACACTATTCTCCTAAACGGATCTATAGATAAAAGAAATCTTGCTCCGCTGGCGTTCAATTTGATGGAAGTTCTGTTGGAAGGCAAAACAAGCGCATGCGTGGTAGTGACAGATTCAGAGGGGGAAGGGGATATCTTCACCCCCTCTTGAATTATGCATGTGTAAAACTTTAGGGTGGGAAAACAGGGAGGGGGGGGGAGTGTTTATGTTGTGTCTATCCTATTGCTTCCCCGAAAAGGCCACGTGTGTTGTATCGAGAAGCAACGAGTATTGGAAATATATGGCAAGTGTTCCAGTGCTGCCCGATAGATGACGCCTGCAGCGTGTCAGCAGAAGGTTGCACGACGCGGTCGGTTGCAACCACATGCAAATGTGTGACCCAGCCTTCAGTACGTAATCAAGGTGTGGCGTTGGACAATGGTTTCCTTTCGATGGCTTCCACAGCAAGTTGCGGGTGCCTTGTCCTTCAGTTTAGGGTGATAACATTCTTTGTTGTACTCAATGCCGAGAGCACGCGCTCACGAAAAAAATACAAAAAAATAGTCAGAAAACAAAAAAAGTGAAAGCCGTTTACAACTCCCTGTAACGCCGAATTGGAGCGCAGCTCTTGAGGAGGAGGAGGGAAGGGTAATTAGGTGGAGGGTATACCCCTCCTCCTCCCCTCATTCTTCAATCTCCTCCGGGGGGGGGGGGGGGGGGTCACGTGACCTCGGGGGGAGGGGGGTCGTGATCTGTGACCAGGGTGTAAGATAGACAGGTGGGGAAACGGCCCATAAAGGCCTACAGCAATGCCGTGACCGGATTGTGTACTCGTCTGCTTGCGGGTACCCCCGATTTGCGACAGATGGCGCTGCGGCGAGAAGAAAAAAAATCTCCGTCGGTTTAGCTGGTCGCGACTCGCCACCGGTCTCCCACCTGGAGTGAGAGTTCGCGGTGCTCCACATAGATGGCGCCACAAAAAAAGAGAAACCCGAAAGGGACACAATCCGGTCGCTCATTTGGCTCTCGTTTCCCCACCTGTCTATCTTACACCCTGTCTGTGACCTCGGGGGGGAGGGGGAGGGGGAGTCACGTGACCCCTCAGGTCACGTCACCCCCCGGGGTCACGTGACCTCGGGGAGGAGGGGGAGGGGTCACGTGACCCCTCCCCTCCTCCCCCAGGTCACGTGACCCCCTCCCCCTCCTCCCCCAGGTCACGTGACCCCCCTCCCCCTCCTCCCCCAGGTCACGTGACCCCCCTCCCCCTCCTCCCCCAGGTCACGTAACCCCCCTCCCCCTCCTCCCCCAGGTCAAGTGACCCCGGGGGGGGGGGGCTCGAGCTCTGCATTATGGGATATTTCCCATAATGCACCGCGCGGTTACGCCGACGCCAACGGCGACGCCGCTCAAGCCGGAAACGGGCGCCTAAGAGCTGCGCTCTAAAATGAAAGCCGTTTACGACTCCCTGTAACGCCAAATTAGAGCGCAGCTCTTGAGGAGGAGGGGAAGGCACGGGGGGGGGGGGGTCACGTGACCTCGGGGGGGGGGGGGGTTCACGTGAACTCGAGGCGGGGGGGGCGGAGAAAATTTTCCGCTAAATTTAGCGGGGAAAATTTTCCGCTAGATTTAGCGGGGAAACTTTTTCCGCTAAATTTAGCGGGGAAAATTTTTCCGCTAAATTTAGCGGGGAAAATTTTCCGCTAGATTTAGCGGGAAAAATGTTCCACTAGATTTAGCGGGAACATTTTTCCGCTAAATTTAGCGGGGAAAATTTTCCGCTAAATTTAGCGGGGAAATTTAGCCATCATGCACCGCGTGGTTACGCCGACGGCGACGCCGACGCCGCTCAAGCCCGGAACGGGCGCCTAAAGCTGCGCTCTAAAAAAAAGGCCGCAATAGCACAGTCAACGCCAAGACCGGCTCTTTCACGCGCTGCAGAACAAAAAAAAAAAAAAAAACATTCAGCCTTTTTACTTTGGTGAAGAAGGAAGACCAGTGAAGCTGAACTATGGTGGGAATCAAGTAATGGCCGGCTGCAAGACGCCAAGGCAGAGTGGAAAGGCTGGAAAGGTTGCCGCCATCTATAAGCGACGACGGCAACCAAACAACCGACAAGCCAGTTGTCTGGTTGCCGCCTTGGCTCATAGATGGGGGTAGCTAGCTGTCCAGAGTTTTGTGTCGAGATTTAGTTGCCCACGGACACGATACTGGGGAAGCTAGCCATTAGAGAGTTTTAGTAGATGGTTCCGATGACTACGATAACGATACCCGATACTCCGCCGCCGCCTTTGCGTATGCATCGTGTCGTTGTTGAGTATCGTTATCGGGGGTATCGGAACGATCTACTAAAACTCTCTATTAACAGCATCGCTGTAAAAATACGCGTTTGGGACAAAATGGTCAGGTGCAATCACCCTAAGGTAGTATTCGCACTGGCGGTTGAACCGCGTTCGCAAATCGGTTGCGAACGCGGTTGCTTATAGATCCAATACAATTTCACGCGCGTTTGATGATGAAAACGAGCGGTTCCGACTCACGGTAGCGAATCGAACTCCAGTGCGAATGCACCTTAAATATCGACTGAAACGAAAAAAAAATATTAACAGTTTAATTGGGACACGCGTGTCAAAAAATAAATTTTAGGCGAAAACAAAATAATTTTAGAGCAATATTGACGGCGCTAGATTTATTTCAAATTCTGCGCGCAAAGTGCATGACGTCACAAAATGGTCATTCGCTCAACGATATGGTCTTTCGCTCTTTCCACCTCAACATGAAGGCGAAGCCGATCCACCTCTCCTCCATGCGCCCGAAATGCCGAGAGAGAAAACAATTGGAAAGGAGGTGACTACCGACTAAATCGCGTTTCGCGCCGTCAATATAGACCGTTCCATTAGGGTCAGAGCAGAGAGAGTAATAGAAAGAAAAAAATGCCCTCGCCCTTTCACCCGCATCTCGTGTACTCCGCCGAGTGGGCTGTATACCTAGCATCCCGGCTGGCGTGCAAACTCTGTTTAAAATCGCGTCATTTTGGAAATTTCAAGCGCAGAAGCGCGAATTTTGATATGCAAGTTATCGCGTAATGCTGTGCTCGATAAAAAGACTAACCGCGTCCAAATGCGCTGTTACCTGCGTGCAAATAAAAAAAAAAAAATAGGGAAAACTGTGTCAGATTGGCCGGTCTCTCCGGCAAAAAGTGAACCCGGTTGCTGTACCTTTTTTACTATACAAAATTCGTACTGGTGTAGGCCTTTAGCGACCATGAGTGGAAGTCTGAAATAATAAATAAAAACGTGTTCTCCTGCCGCAATACACGCAGTAGTTGACGGTAGTACTGCCGGCTGACTCAACTGCTATTTAAGTAACGGAAAAAAAGATATGCTAGTTGATCATTTACCGAAATAGAACAACAGAGAGCTATAGGCTGATTTTGGAGTAGCCATAACTATTCTAAGAACGCGAACCACTTCACAACGGCAGCCACGAGCGAGAGTTCGATGTTCCGTACAGCCCGCCGACACAGCCCAAAGATGGAGAATGGCAACCTCCCGGTTTGTCGTCTGCTAGCGGAGTCGGGCGCGTGCCCACTCTCGCGTTTTACCCCGCCGAACCCGCTGAATTTCCCGGATGTATGGAGAGGGCGCTGCTGTCGAACAAAATGGTGCCGCCCAGAGAACGCTAAATGGAATAGTCTATTGCTCTAAAAAAAATTTTTTTTCGCGTAAATTTATCTTTTTGACACGCGTGTCCCAACCAGACTGTAAAAAAAAAAAAAAAAATCAGTTTTTATTTTTTCAATGGCCCTTTAAAGGGGCGATGCAAGAATTTTTGTACTTTGCGCAAATACCGCTTAGAACGGATCCCCGACGTTAATGACCTATGAAACACGCGTTCGTTTTTCACCCCACGCAATAGAAGTCCCAGCCGATTATATGCCGCCAATGTTGATCATAGCCAAGCGCTGGGGTTGGCAAAGCACAGGACACGCGCTGAGTTCCAGACATTGTTATGGCTCGGCTACTGTCGTCGTTGCAGCGATTGGATACGGGCGACTACCCGAATGCTTCTCGAGCTAGTAATTATCACGAGCCCAAATCGAGTGCCCACGCAATGCTCGGGTCCAATCTATGAACAGCATTCAAATGTCGTCATTGGGGTGTACTGCGATCCCCACGTTACGTCATCAAATTTTGCAAAGGAGAGATTGAATGAAAATTATCGCTTTTGTCCCTGAAATTACACCGCAACAAAGAAGTTTTTTGGCCAGTGGCGTTGGGTGCGAGTAACCTTGAGTCCCACTAGTGCCAGTAGTGCCAGTAAGCTCGTGTAAAGTGAAAAGCATTCCAATTGAATATCGTTGCACCACCCCTTTAAGCAAAACGCGTAGGCGGCCATAGCTATGTGCGCGACTGCCGAGCGCGTGCTGCCGGCGAGCTTCCACAGGTATTTTGCAATACGCATTCCGCACCATCAAGATTGCCGGTCTTACCAGCCTATATATGAATGTGAGCTCAAAACAGCGCACTCAAATATAGCGTCCAGTGAATATAGCCGTTTAATCGCGGCTTCCCCGCAAGACCCGAAGGCGGACGCACCTGACTTGGCAGAGACGGACCAATACTCGGCGTCCAGCCTCCGCGCGATCTTCGTGGCGTCCTCTTCCATGCCGTCCAGAACGCCGTCACTCTGAGTCAAGAAACAGCGAAAGAGTGTTACCGAACAACGGGTCATTGTAATTTTGGATCACGACAAAAACCACTGTTCCACTTTGCAGTTTGCAGTTCTTAGAGGAAGGCGGGGTTGGGCTTTCACAACAGGGAAAGCTACGATCACGGGAGGGAAGGGGAAGCTAAAGGCTGTATCTCACCGCCCCACCCCGCGCAGCTGCAGGGTGAAGCAGTAGAATGGAATGGGAAGAAAACGAGCTCTCCAGAGACTATACACCGAGGATTTCAGTGATTTTAAAGTATCGGCGTTTATTAAAGCAACCTTTGCTCGCAAGCTTAGTTGTAGGGCAGTCAGTAGTACCACTGACGAAATCGCGGATGCCCGATTCAGCCGAAGAAATATTATTCGACAAAGGTGAGTTCTTGGGAATTTAGGGCAGGCTCGTGTCCGGATAATATTCGTTTTTATTCTCGATTTCGAAAAATCGCGCACACACCAAAATCAACCTCCGAATTTCGGAGAAACGGAAACTTACCGCAAATAGTCTCCGAGAAACTCTAAATAATAAAAAAAAAGAATAACGGCGAAAATCATTTTCCGAATTTAACGAGAAATAAACTCCAAAAAACATGGAACTCTGGTTGTGATCCCAGACCGTGATGTCGTGAGTCCACGCTTTATCACTCGGGAGCCAGCTGCGCGCGCCGGCGGTCGCCTGCGGGTTAAGTATAGGCAGGACTTCAGTACGACTCGCCTGCGACAGTCGCCTGCGGAATAAGTACGCTGGACCAAGTAGGACTTGCCTCTGACGTTCGCCTGGGATCAAAGTATTCACCGATGTTTGTTTGCAAACAAGCTCGCTGCCGCCCACTATCGGCGGACCCCTGCGCGCTTCCGGTTTTCCTCTTCTTTCCCTCTTGTCACACATCCTTTTGTTATTTGTACTACGTTCTACAAAGCGCGCAGGTTCTTACAAACCTATTACAGGTACCTCTCCGAAGGAAAATCTTCTTTTCCGATCGCTGTGTGTTACTGAAGAAGAAATAAATACACTACCGGAAGTCTACTCGGGCACCAAATACTGTGGCGCCCTCGTGGTACCAACTCCCACCGAATGCGGTGAATACAGAACTAAGTACGACACGCCGCCGACACTCACCTGTGGACTGAGTCTCCTGGACTAAGCATGACTCGCCACCGACGGTCTCCTGCGAACTAAGCATGACTCGCCGGCGATGGTCGCCTGGACAACAAGTATGCTGACTAAAGATGCTAAACTAAGGATTACTCGCCGCAGACAGTCACGTACTACCACAGGCGATCGTCAGCGGCACGTCATACATAGTCCAGCTGCTTGCGCTCTCTTTCAGCCCCTTTCTGTGGCGCTAAGCATAGGCGTTGGAATTCGGGTCGCACGGTCAGCAGTCCGAAGTCCCATTAAAGGAGCTGTGCAACGATTCTGGCGTTGAAAAAATTGGCATCTTCTACTTTTGACATTGTTTATCTTGTCACAAAGGGCAGAAAACTCACCTCCTTCCTTCGAAATGCTGCAATTCCGTCGAGTAATCGCGAGGCCAAAATTAGAATATTCCCCGACCTGCAGCCGCGAGCGGCGGCCATGAGAACCACGCGGCATGACGTCAATGGGGGTCTTGTAGAAAGATAACAAGTTGTGCGAATACTTGCTCAATAAAAGGTAACTTTTCTATAAATCTTGTCGTTCCAACATAAATATAAATGCGTCAAAAACCAGGACAAAACTTTTATTATACGGAGTTTTAGTGGCGCCATCTATCCTAGGTCCACAAAACCGGCAGAGCCGGACGGGAATGGCCAGACCCGGACCGTTCCTCCTCTCACCGTATTGTTCGCGCTGCGCCAGCACGTGGTCACGCGCTCGCGAGCGGATGAGTCCTTACTGCTTGCTAATGGAGAGAGAGAGCTTCACCGGAACCCCGCGCAACCCCCATTGACGTCACAGCACACGTGACTCGGAAGATGGTGAAGGAGTTGAGAGGTGCCGAAAACCTCAATCTTTGTCCATTTTTAAAATAAAAACTAGGAGATGCAGGCGAAACCGGTTTTTTGTTCTTTACTTTGGAAAGGTCGAGACACCAACTCTCAAATCATTTAAGCAAAACACTGAAAATGTTGCACAGCTCCTTTAAACCCCGTGGAAAATCACGCTGCAAAACCCAAAAACATCACTCGTACAGCGATATCTCTAACAAATCGCCGTTTTTTTGTTTTTTAAGAAGATTGCGATTGAACACGGCCGACGAGACAAGTGACGTCACGAACCCCATTCCCTCTCCTCCTCGTTACGTCCCGTGGAGCTGGTGAACCGAAGCGAGGAGGAGAGAAGCGAGGCTGCTTCCCCTCATTCTCTAATTTTCCTGGAGGACAATGACGTCACAGCCCTCGCCATTGATCGCGCCCTTCTTTTTCCAAAAGTACGACCATCTGTTTGGGATATCGACGCATGAGTGATGTTTTGGAGTTCGTAGCGTCCCGTTCAACGCTTCTGCGGCCTCATTTTGCGAAATCCAAATTTCGGCTCAGTATCCCTTTAAGGGCGATTTACACACTTGCGTTGAGACCGACTGAATGCGGCTGCAATGGCTTGCCACGTTAATCTTTTAACGGGTTGCTATGGCGACGGGGTTTTGAGCCACTTAATAATGCCCCGTTGCCATAGCAATCCGTGAAAAAAAGATTAACGTCGCAAGCCGTTCACTTGTCGGTCGGACTCACGGAAGTGTGTAAACCAGTCTTTATTCTTTCGCATAAAATCCAGACCATAAGCACGTTCTGTATTCATACGAACGGGGTTGCCTTGACTGAACCTACTATGGTCACAGGGTCGACAAATATTCGTGTCGCTGTCAGCCCTACCGAGAACTTTTTTCGTACATACAGATTGCACCGACGATCATTTCGTCTTCCATTCTGGGGCTCTTGACTCGTCAAAGCACAGAGTCATCGTCGCGAGAGTTCAGTCGGTGCACTCCATAAGCTTAGCTGTGTTTGGCGTGAGCCCCTGGTCATTTCATCTCTCACGAGCCTTACCGCGCCTCTGTTACATCTTCGTTTTGGTACTTCGTAGCAAGCAGCAACTATACTTTGTTTCACCGTAGCGCAGCCGGGGGTCGATTGAAACAATCAAGCGTGCCTCTCTGTGCGTATGTTATCGAAACCAATTAACCACGGTAAATACGCCGTGACCTCGCACCTTTGGTGTGTGTTTGTGGGTCTTACAACCTTTGACTGTTCGGGTGAAACGAAGCGTAGAGTGACCTCATACCCCGCGGTATGACGTCACTTGCAAGTCTGCTCTGCCTCCTTGTGAGCACGTGCTACAGGCGTCCTGCACACGAATCGTAGCTTTGGCAAGCTCGGGACCACACGTTCTTGTTCACTCGATAGTATAGACATGGCAACGGTCAAAGGCTCAAAGCAGAACACTCGGCGGGAAAATAGGCGAGACCGCCGACTTTCTCGACGAGTGTCCAACTTACTAGAGCCCCAGGTAAGCTCTTACAGCTGGCGAGCTGCAACGGGGCTTCCGCAACGTGCGTTACACGTCGTCAAGATTGTCGTTCCCGGCAGACGACAAACGGGATCCCGTTCTGGTAATGCACAGTGAACACCGACCTGGATCATCCAGTGATACCCTGAAAATGGCGGCCTGATGCCGCTGCCAGTATAAAAAAAAAAAAAAAATCCGAAGAAAGCTTGCGGATCGTAGCATTTGATTTTTAAATATTTTAGTTCATTGCAGACACGCATAATTGAAACTTCAAACTTTTCAGGCGTTCAGCTATACACTGAAGAAACCTATGACATGAAGCTTTTCCTTTTCAAAAGTATGCGCCATCCAGTAGCTGCTGCGACAGTTAACCAAGTCCGTCGTTGTTCGGGCGCGTGCCCTGAGCTTGTATTTATTTATTTACAATACTGTGAACCTTACGGTCAACACAGGAGAGAAAAATAAGTTGTACAAGCCAAGCAAAAATACATTCACACTCAAGTGAGCACTTACGCACATGCAGGGGTGCGGTCACACCCTGCACAACAGATGTATTCCACACACATACATTATTCAGTTAAAACTTCGCGCAATGATGATTCAAATGACTTGAGATTACAGCAACTGACGACTTCGTTCGGCAGAGCGTTCCACTCTACTATCGTCCTACAAAAGAAAGAATACTTAAATACATCATTTTTGTATTGATACGGAGCAATCGCCCTGACGTTGCTAGTCCTTTGGGAACGAGACGTTGAAGGCCGCAAGTAAAGCTGCGGATCTAGCTTTGTCATTCCAGTCGTTATGGAAAAGAGCGAGCCTTCGGCGAAGACTCGGATCCAATGACAGGCTTCGGGCCCAAGCAATGGCGACCGCCGATGCCGCTCGACGGACTTTTGCAAAGAGTGCATCGAACGAGCGGGAACTCACGACGAGGTCCTTCTTGGTGCCCACGAGGAAGCGCAGCGGGTCGTGCCCCCCGTTGCTCTCGAGCGTCTCCTCCAGCCACTTGGGCGTGTTGTACAGGCTCGAGGCCAGCGACAGGTCGAACACCAGGATCACCACTGGAAGGCATCGCCGGAGCAGGACGACGAGAGAGTTACTACTGCAAAGCCCCTGGTCACTATAGTCTGTTGCAGGTTAAGAATGGCGGCACACGACCCTCCAGCAGAACCCTCTGCTGGCCATGATTGCTGGTATCCTCCACTAGCCTCCTCTAGAGCGTTCGCTCTGCCATTCTTAACCTGCAACAGACTATAGATGTACTATTACCGTGAAACGTTCCGAACTCAGACAACACACTCGCACGATGCTGCAGGTGTTCATTAGAAATGTGTAGTACCTTGTGAAAAAGGGCAACTCTATTGTGTTGCCGAACGCAAACCCGCATCATGTCGCAATGTTATTGCCATGTTTAGGTTGTCCTAACAGACGACGGTCATCTCGAAACAAACGCCATATTACGGGGCCACTTTTTTTTTATGAAAGTTACAGGTGCGCTTTCTGAAGAAAAAAAAATGACTGCATCTCCACGTGGTGAATGATGTTGATTGGGGCGAAGCTCTGGTGGTGCTGATGATACTGATTTTATTGTTCATAGGTAGTGCTGATGGTGCTGATTTTTTTTTATTGCTCATAGGTAGTGCTGAGTTCCGGGTTGCGTTTCGACTTCATTATTACTGCTTTATGGTCGGTGAAATGCAAAGCCATCCATGCAAAGTTTAACGCGATTATATACGCATTTGACCGCAGCGCCCTCTCCTGTATAGACGTTGAGCGGCTACATGCAATGTTTCATGCGTGACATCCCCAGCTCTTGAGTTACTACCAAATCTCAGAGCCCCCTACTCGTCCCGCAGTCGTGGCCGAGTGGTTAAGGCGATGGACTAGAAATCCACTGGGGGCTCCCCGCACAGGTTCGAATCCTGTCGACTGCGCAAACATTTTTTTTTTCTTTTTTTGTGAGCATGGACGCCGGACGGACGGACGGACAAGGCTAGACCCTAAGGAGCTTCGTCCCTAAAATGCAGCTTTCTGATGCCGATTTTTTTTTCTTCTAATTTTCACAAATAGCTGCAATCATGAAGCCATCCGACTCGAGTGATTTTGCTGAAATGATTGCGAGTAGATCACAGAAGCTCCGACCTCGCAGCCTAAAGAGCGTATGACGACCGACAACATTTACGTTGCCTCGAAGTCACGTGCGATCCTTTCCCTACACGCAAAAACACGTTTAAATGAGTGCGCGAAAAAAAAAAGAAAAAAAAAAGGGGCAGTCATCGTGGAACATCGGAATCCAAAAGATCATCGGCATTGGAAAAAGCGTAAAGAACAACGCCCGATTAACCTTCTTCCTGAAACTAGTTTTTAGTATTTTGGTGTTTCTCGATCTTGTACCAAAGTCGTGCGTGAGGGGTGAATGCCTCACACGCTCGAGCTGGAAGTCCAGACAAAGACCGGTTCAGACATCGATTGCTGTAGAAACCAGTTCGCTGTAAGAAGTCATAAGCGGTCATAACGCTGTCGGACTCACTCAAAGGGACATGCAATGATATTGGGTACGAATGTTCCCCACTTTACATACGCCTATGGGTATACTCGCACGCAACGCCACTGACAAAGATTTTTTTTTATGTGTCACACAATTTTTGAAGACAGAAGCGGACGTTTTCTTGCAGCTGCTCCTTCGCACAACTTGATGACGAAGTTGTGGAGATGGCATTGTTGGATTTGCCAACAATGCGATCCCCGGGATTTCGTCATCAAGCTTTTCAATCCCAATTGTGACGCTATTTGCATACGGCGCATACAGTGGACACGTGTACTGGACAGAATGCGTGCTGCCTTGCCCTCTGACGGTTCGCCATCAGAGGGCAAGGCAGCACTCATGTGTGCACTATGTCTAATCCTCTGATCTTCTTCACGCAGCTCCTAATCGCTCAGGCTGCTTTCGCCTGTCCGTTGTCGCGCCAGCATGACCCAGCGGACCGCTCCGTCACTGTGCCACTATCAAGTTTGAAGACTACTCAAGGGAACGTCAGCGGCACCACCTTCCACGCCGACAGCGAGGACGACAGCAGAAACAAGCGCCTCGTCTTTGACGAAAGCACAAGATCGGCATCGACATCAACCGTGGCCTACGAAGCTACAAAAGGGCTGTCTGAACGGTTCGCCATCAGAGGGCAAGGCAGCACTCATGTGTGCACTATGTCTAATCCTCTGATCTTCTTCACGCAGGTGAGTAATTGTCACTAATTGTATTGTAAACGATCAAGCAATACTTTCCTTTTCCTGCTGCCTTGCCCCCGGATGTGCTTAACCTTATTTATTGAGTGCATTTGTGTCACTCGTGATTTATTGTTAAGCGGTGACATTGAATCGAATCCGGGACCTGATGGCTGCCAAGAGGGTAGTAACCCTACAATGGAAGAGATGGTGAAGGCGATTCTGGACACACAAAACGTGATAATGAGAGATCTAAGTCAAATAAAAAATAACCAAAAGCAATTTGAAGACAAATTTGAAGGTCTAACAAAAAAAGTAAATCAAATTGAAGCAACAGTTCAAGAAATGAAAGAACAAAAGGTTCAAATCATAAGCATTGAAAAACATGTTAAGGCAATCGATGATGACTTGAAGGAATGCCAAAAAAAAATCGTCGACTTAGAAGATCGGAGCCGCCGTAACAACCTCATGGTTTTTGGTCTTCCAGAGGCTCAAGGTGAAACAAATGACTCATTGCGGTCGAAAGTACTTGGTGACGTGTTTGAAGAAAAACTTGGAATTCATGTAATACAGTTGAGCATATACATCGCGTGGGGCGAAAAACAAACAAAAACCGCCCAGTTGTAGTTTAGTTTCTTGACTACGCAGAAAAGGAAAACGTGCTAAAAAAGCGAAGGTGTTTGAAAGGGTCTAAAATAACGCTAGAACACGATTATTCTTGGCAGACTATTCAAAAGCGCAAACAATTGTGGGAAACCAGTAAACCCAATCGCGATAACGGGGAAACTGTCTTCTTGATTCACGATAAAATTAAGATAGGAGACCAAGTTTTCGAATGGGATGATAATGTGGGGCAAATGTGCAAAGAAAGAAATCGACCAACTCGACAAAAAAGTGTAAAATGACGTCAAGCACACTCCGGGAAACCTCATCGAAAGACGTTTCGACTTCTTGCCTTCAATGCGCAAAGTATTGTGAATAAAGTAGATGATTTGGAAACAATCTGGCTAACTCATGAACCCCACGTGGTCGTCATCACGGAAACATGGCTTCACAGTGGTATTGGTGATAATGAAGTTATACCGCCTTGTTACAGAATGATTAGGAAAGACCGAGGGTCAAGGGGCGGCAGCGTGGCTATTATCGCAAAAATTTCGGTGGACCTGGTACCATTAGATTGCGTTGTCAACGGGGAGGTGTTATGGTGTAAGATTAAAGTTCACGGCAGCGTGTTTGTTGTTGGTGCTGTATATAGGCCACCAAACACCGCCCCGAGGTTTTTAGAAGAATCGTACGATTACATGGCGTTGCGCTTCAATGACAAAACTAAAATTATTTTGACTGGAGGCTTCAATCATGCTGATATTGATTGGGCAAAGCAAAAACTAGGTAAAAATAAAATCGCGTCCTCTGAGCTTTTGTTAGATATAGCACTCAGTTTTAATCTTCAACAGTTAGTGGACAGCCCGACAAGAGTAACAGATACGAGCCAATCAATTCTGGACTTACTTTTTGTTAGCAACATAGTGGAAGCGGATAAGGCACATGTGCTCGACGGAGTGTCAGATCATAAAATGGTGTTTCTTGACTTAGAACTACATAAAACAGCTGGCGATAATGCTCGTCACGAAAGTACTGTCAGAGAATTTCAAAATGCTGATGATGTGTCCATCCTCGATTATTTAGATGAACATTTTGACCATTTTAGTCAGTTACGTGATGTTACCGAATTATGGAAAACATTTCAGAGTATTGTTTCCTACTGTACATATCACTTTGTTTCGACAAGGGGCGTGAGAGCAGAACGACATCACCCATGGGTAACAAGAGAAATTTTGCAAATAAAGCGAAAGATCAAGCGCAAAAGGAAAGCAAAACAAAATTCCTCAGACATTGCAAATTTGGGGCGACAATTGAAGAATCTTATTTCCCAAGATAGGGAACATTACTGTGGCAATGTGCTCTCTCGTCTCTTGGTGGCATCTCCGTAAAAAGTCTGGTGGTTTTTCTCGTCGAAAAAAGAAGTAATAACAGAAGTGATGGTAAGCGATGAGGTTGTATCATGTCCCATTAGAGTGGCAGAGGAATTTAACATGTATTTTCAGTCAGTCTTTACAGTCTCGAGTGACCCGCCGGTAGACCACGTCAGCAGCTCTGATGAACCTCGTATGTCAGATTTGGTTGCCTCGGAGAGTGGTATACTTAATTTTTCTTTTGAATATTAACGTAAAAAAGGCGTCGGGGCCAGACGAGATTTAAAATTCATTTCTGAAAAGATATGCTGAGTGGGTGTCCCGATATCTTTTCATAATATTTCAAGCCTCTCTCCAACAATCCAAATTGCCAGCAGACTGGTTGTGTGGTAAAATTATACCCATTCACAAATCTGGAAACAAAATGACAGTCCAAAATTACCGTCCTATATCATTAACGTCGACTTGCTGCAAACTGCTGGAACACATCATTTCAAATCATGTCACTCAGTACTCAGAAGAAAACAACTTAATATACAAACATCAGCACGGTTTTAGACGGGGTCTATCGACGGTCACACAATTAATTGAGTGTGCGCATGAGTTCTCATTTGTAGTAAATGAGCGGGGTCAGGTTGACGTCGTGTTTAGGGAGTTTTCAAAAGCGTTCGACCGCGTGCCTCATGACAAATTAATTGAAAAGCTTCACCTTGTGGGTCTAAACAGCAATATAGTGTCGTGGGTCCGGTCTTACCTAACTAACAGAACACAGTACGTCTACTGCAATGATGCATGCTCTACCCGCCTTGCAGTGTATTCAGGTGTGCCACAAGGGTCGGTATTAGGTCCACTTTTGTTTTTACTGTATATAAATGATATCGCAGATGATATGACGCCAGCTGTCCAGGTAAAGCTATTTGCGGATGACTGCATGTTGTTTTCAAAAGTGCGTACAGTCGAAGACCAAGACTTGCTTAATGCCTCTCTAGAAAAACGTTACTTGTGGTGTGAAAGGTGGTTTTTTTAATTAACTTTGATAAAACAGTATTCTGCAGCATTACAAACAAACGAAACATTTTAGAGTATTCCTATAACATAGGTGGCGTGCAACTGCGAAAGGTGGACGAATTTAAATATTTAGGTGTTATTTTTAGTTCTACCATGCGATGGAACAGTCATGTAGATTACGTTTGTTCAAAAGCCTACAAAAAGGTTTTATTCCTCAGAAGACAACTTAGGCATGCCAATAGTGATGTTCGACAACTTGCGTACATGTGTTATGTTCGCCCATTGTTAGAATATGCAAGCACTGTATGGGACCCGTATAGAAAATGCCACGAATCACAAATTGAAAGAATACAAAATCTGGCTCTTCGATTTATCTTCTCCAGATATAAACGTACAGAATCTGTTTCTTCAATGAGACAAGAGGCGCAGCTTGACTCGCTGGCAAAGCGAAGGAAAATATCAAGGTTAAAAGAACTCTTTTCCATAACGACTGGAATGACAAAGCTAGATCCGCAGCTTTACTTGCGGCCTTCAACGTCTCGTTCCCAAAGGACTAGCAACGTCAGGGCGATTGCTCCGTATCAATACAAAAATGATGTATTTAAGTATTCTTTCTTTTGTAGGACAATAGTAGAGTCGAACGCTCTGCCAAACGAAGTCGTCAGCTGCTGTAATCTCAAGTCATTTGAATTATCATTGCGCGAATTTTTAACTGAATAATGTATGTGTGCGGAATACATCTTCAGATGTGCAGGGTGTGACCGCACCCCTGCATGTGCATAAGTACTCACTTGAGTGTGAATGCATTTTGCTTGGCTTGTACAACTTATTTTTCTCTCCTGTGTTGACCGTAAGGTTCACAGTATTGTAAAGAAATAAATAAAAACATAAAAAGTAATCTCGACAGTAGGCACTGACGGCATTGGAGGCGAGCTGGCGCATCATTTGGTCTCCATGGAGTTAGAATTTTGGAGGACTGACCTCAATATTGTTTCTTCAAACGGTTGCTGAGGGTATTATACATACGAAGAAGCTTTCGTTGACAATTCGATATGTATCTGCTTCCTCCTCACAACAACTCACCTGCGCGCTCACCCCACTTTCGGGTATTGCTGGTATAAAGCACTAAACTCGAATTTAAATAATTTTCAAATTTTAACTATGGGAAGCTGCAAGTGTTTGGTGATTTCTATATTTCAATAAGCAGACAATAATTTAGTGCCCTGTAAATTTAGAAAACTGTCGTGGTTGCCAGTGTCTGACTATGACACGAAAGCTTCTTGCGAATGTTAGCGTACATTATTCTTTAAATTATTTGCGTTGCAAACATTGTTCGTAAAAAAAGCATTAACTTGTAATGTTTTAAACGTTTGTAAAATTCTAGAATAATATTTTTAGTTTAGGTTTTAACCCCGTGTGGCCAGCGCCAAAGAAATCAATGTTGGTGGTATAGAGTATTTTGCCGGCCGTTTGACCGCAGCTCCTTTATAGCAGAATATCCTTTAGCGGAAAGGACAGTTAATGAAAAGGAGCTTTATAGCATCGTCTGACAGGAGTATTATTCCGGTTAGTCCGCCCACTGAGGCAGACTAACCGGAAGTTAGTCTGCCTCAGTGGGCGTCTGGTTTCTCAGCTGTAGATGAGCAATTTAGCCAGTGCAGTACAACCGCTAACCTGGGGTCTTTAACGTGCCTGCGGTAGCTAATAAAAAGAAACATTGAGAAAAAAAAATTGAAGACGTTTACAACTCCCTGTAATGCCGGATTAGAGCGCAGCTCTTGAGAAGGAAAAGGGGAGGGTGCGGAGAAGAGGGTATGGGCTTCCTCCTCCCCCTCCCCCTCCCTCTTTCCTCCCGCCTCGTGACGTCACTCTTGACCTTTATGCAAGGCTTCATGAGGGTCACTTTCGGAGCATACTATCTAAACAAGACGCCCTCGCTGATGCTATTGCAATGTGCAACCCCGACATCGTGTTAGCAACGGAGACTTGCCTTTCTGATAATATACTGAATAATGAGTTAGTACTCGACCATGACTTCGCGATTTTTAGAAAAGATGGGATACAGTCACGTGGTGGTGGAGTCCTTATTGCTGTCAAAAGAAATTTGCCTGCTGTTCCCATTCTAATTAATGACACCATTGAAATAATCTGGGTACGTCTAAAGGTTGCTTCCTCGTTCATTTTGGTAGATGCTTGCTATCGACCGCCGAACACTTCGTCTGATTTTGTTGATCACCTGTATACCTCTATTGGAAATGTTACCTTTGGTTACCCAAGCTTGCCTGTTTTTCTTGGAGGTGACTTTAACTTTCCCGGGATCGAATGGACCACTGTTAATGTATCTGGCGAATGTCGCAACAATTTGCTGACATCCGCCTTTCTAAACATCCCGCAATCATTTTGCCTGACCCAAGTAATACTTAAAGCCACTCGGGATGATGCACTTTTAGATTTATTGTTCACTTCTGTGCCAGTATATTTAAACAAAATGGCACGTGTCTTGACAAGATCAGTGACCACGTGGCTGTCCTGATTAACTTCAGTATATCTATAAGAAATGCCCCCTTACAGTCCAAGGAAATTCACGACTTCTCTAAGGCAAACATTGATGGTATAAACAGTGTTTTAGAAACTTTTGTTGCCGAATTTAACTGGGATTTCTTCTCTCGGTCAGTAGAAGAGAATTGGAAAATGATAACAAATAAGTTCAAAGACATACTTCTACATTTGTTCCAAAAATTACTATACCTGATGCAACAGAAAAGCCGTGGTTCGCGAAATCCGTGACCAAAATGCTGAACAGTAAAAGACGTCTCTTCAAAAAGGCACAATCTCGGAATCATCCCCAGCATTCCAAAACACGGTCTCCTTGCGCCCTCTCTTGGCTATGCTCAGCAAAACGCAGTAAAATGATAATTTCAGCCAAACTACTGCAGAAACCCTGGTTCCTCGGAAGCGGCAGCTTCTACTTTGGCTGGGCTACCTCTTTGGAGCCTGATGCTTCGACCCCAGTGGACCCCAGTGAGCAACAGCGCCATCATGTTCCTGGGGCTCCTTCATGCACCGATTCGAACGGCGTGCCAGGTTCCTATGGCTCGCTGCTGACCCGCCCAACCCACCTACACGAAATCTGGACTTCTGCGAATCGGACTGCCATCCTCCCCAATACCAACAGTCCATGTCGTCGTTATCATGCATGAATATACTCATCACATTATCAGGTTCACTAGACGCGGCACCGCGGGCCTCCATGGTACGGGCTGCTGCCTTTCCGTGGTGCCGCGGCTCTCCAGAGCCAAATAAATAAAGACAAAACTAAGGACTAAAGACAAAATGCTTTGCTGACCAACAGCCGGTAGCGCCTTAAAAGAAAGAACAATAGTGTTTCCTCGTTTAGAGGATACAAATTCCAAAACTACACCATACTATACTCTATTTCACCTTAAGATGTACCGCAGGAAACGGCGACAAGCGTGAGCTCCTTCCTCTGGGGCAGATCTCGGCGGCACAAGCTCTCGTGCACTAAGGGCAGCTGCCAACCCTATGAGCTCGCGTTTCTAGCTTTCGCTGCGGTGCAACATAAGGTGAACGGAGTATAGTGGCGCACATGACTGAAATAACGTACGCAATACAGAAAATAACAGATTGTCTTTTGAACGCAAAACGGCAAAATACACATAATTGGGGAAATTTTTTGTTTTTAAAAGCCAAATTCAGAAACTTAAACCAAACTAATGCTTGCTGAAATTCGGGGTATATCGTGTGCATCGTTTCGAAAAGGTATCAAACGAAAACACCACGCAACACATTTGACGTTGTTTCACACCTCGAGACACTGGCTTGCACTGGCGCACCGACCGGCGGCGTAGTATAGCGCGTAGTTAGAGTGTACTAGAAGGTTCGAGTGGGACGAGCTATAGGCTCCGCTCATGCCTTCAGTTGCACCTCAAGATGTGGAAAGCGATCAGGTGGAACCAAGCCACTTTGATCGCAGCGCCACCTTCACTGCAATCAAGCAATGACACAGGTCAAGGTAATATGGGCAATATAGCCCCTTAGGGCATATATTGTATTTTTTACGATTTTGAAGCCAGAGGTAACGTCAAAACAGCACGACACAATGGCGCCACAACGTCACCGTTGACGACGTTACGCGACGCCAAGATGCTGCCGTAAGGCCGTCGTGACATCGCGTCGCGTCGAGGACGGCGCCGTTTGGAGACATCAAGTCGCCGTTGTAACGCGGTCGTGACGTCGCGTTGAGGACGACGCCGTTACGCGAAGTCAAGTCGCCGTTGTGACGCGGTCGTGACATCGCGTCGCGTTGAGGACGACACCATTACGCCACATCAAGTCGCCGTTGTAACGCGGTCATGACGTCACGCGCCACATCGAGGACGACGTGGATGTGGTCGTCGATGCCGACGTTGACGTCGACGCCCCACGCAACGTCAAACATCGCTATGACGTCACGTTAACGTCGTCCTGACGTCATCGTGAACGTCAACGTCACGAAGAAGCCTTGACGGCGTGTAACGTCGTCGCCTTCGCCAACATCAACGTCGACGCCAAGTCACAACGAAGTCTTGACGTCGTGTAACGTCGTCAACGATGACGCCGACGTCGTGAAGCTGTCGGGACGTCTTTGTGACGTCGAGTTGCGTCATGTCGACAACGACGTCAACGAACTAACACCCAGCTTCTTTATGACGTTGCATTGACAAGGACGCTGTCATCTTGACGTCCCGTGACGTTGTTGTCATCGTCATCAACGTCAACGTTGACATCGTTGTCATTATCAAAGCAATATGACGTCAGAACGCAGTCTTGATGTAGTGGAACGCACGTTGTCAACGTCGGTGACGACGTTGACGTCAAGGCGTCGTCCTGATGTCGCATGGCGTTGTGACGACAAGACAGGTCGCGGTGACTTTATGTACGTGACGCCTGACGTCTATGTTGTATAAAAAATATAGTCCGGCGTTCTATCGTTTCTATGACCTTGACCAGTGTGCCGGTCGAGCTTGGCGTTGGAACGAAACGCAAAATTGTAGTGTGTATGTTTATACAGCCGGAAGTTTGTCTACCTCAGTGGGCGTCTGGTGTCTCAGCTGTAGATGGGCAATTTAGCCAGTGCGGTACAACCGCTAGCCTAGGGTCTTTAACTTGCACTACGCACCAGTGATACACGACCGCGCGCCGGTACGATGCTCATCCAGATCGAAACGGAACGAAACACGTTTTTCATAAAAAGTGGCTTGGATTAGCCGTTTTTTTCCACATGCGGAGGTACCAAAATGGCACTCCGGTTGCCCCACTCGTCCTTTCTAGTACACTGTAACGCAGTCGTGAAATGTCTGCGACTGATAATGATGATAGCTTATTTGCCCAAAAAAGAAGACTCGGCGCGAACCTCCCCTCCGTCAGGGCTGGATTCGGCGCAGTAGGCACTGAGCTAGATTTCAGACGCCATGAATTTCCCAAAAAGTGGCGCGCGGCACGCGCCTCGAGTATTTCTACAACAATGAATGGCGCCACTTTTCACAGGATAGAGGTGCTTTAGGCTTCTCAAGGTTGATACGCCACGTGTCATAAAAATCGGGAACTAAAACAGCGTGTCCCAGAAAGCTGGCCATGACTGACGGATTATGGTTTCAGTACGATACTCAGGCAAAGCTGTGCAAACGTGAAACCAAGGTAGCGAAATCCAAGTTTTACGGCAATGGTCTTAAAAACTTGATGCAAAAAAATCCCAAGAAATTTCGGAAAATAAATAGCCCACCTAAAGACACAATTCCTAATTGTTTCTTAGACCAGCATGGAAATGTAATGTCACCAATGGAGTGTGCAAACAAATGTAATAAGTACTTCGGAGATGTTTTTTACCGAAGAATCTTACCCGCTGCCCCAGTGTCATTTTGCACACAACCATTCTTTATTGTCGAAGATTAAAATTGACCCGGATGGTATTAAATATATAACAGAAAACCTGCCCCTCCATTCTTCTACTGGTGCCGACGGCCTCAGTTCCAAGCTACTTAAACTAATACAGCCATATGCCGGGCTTCTTTTTGCACAGCTTTATCAAATATCCTTAGACCAGAGGATTATACCGCATGACTGGAAACATGCAATCGTCACTCCAGTTTACGAATCTGGTAGTAAATCTTTGTTTTGTAATTATCGACCGATACCTCTCACCAGTGTTACATGCAAGATTCTTGAGCATGTTTTGTACACTCATATAATGAACTTTCTTGTAGACAATGATTGCATTTTCATAAACCAGCATGGCTTTAGGAAGAACCAGTCTTGCGAAATCCAACTTGTTTTAATTATTAACCGATCTACACACAAACATACATTCACGAGTTCAGACTGACACTATTTTTATTGATTTTTCTAAGGCATTTGGCCGCGTGGCACATAAACGCCTATTTAAAAACCTTGAGTGTCTTAATATTGATAGTTCTTTAATTAACTGGATTCGGAAATTCTTGACCAACAGAACACGGGCAGTTTTTTTATTGAAATGTTTCTTCTAGTATTAATGTGAAGACTGGAGTTCCTAAGGGATCAGTGTTGGGCCCCTGCTTATTCCTTATCAAGATTAATCGTATTGCCACTAGCATTCCCTCCACAGTCAGACTCTTTGCAGACGACTGCGTTATTTATAGAATTGTCAAAAACCAGACCGACTGTCTGTCACTACAGCATGACTTAGACGCCCTCTCTTTGTGGTGTGATCACTGGCAAATGAACATCAATACCTTAAAATCTAAATTCAAGAGCTTCTCCACAAAAAAAAACAAAACAAATCCACTGTAAGTTTTAAATACTCAATAGGTCAGTGGTTCTCAAATGGGGTTCCGCGGACCTTTTGGGGTCCGCGAAGACATTCTAGGAGTCCGCGAAGCCCTGCCTCATCAGTCAAGCCCGGCAATAAAAGTTTTCTTTTTTTTCAGGTCGAGAAGGAAGGTTTAATTTTTGCGGGGAGTTTTCTCGTGTCTATGTCAATAAGAGTGGTCTAAATCACACTAGCCCTTAGTTATATCACTTTATTAAATCAATATTATGTTTAACCTATGCCTTTCCCCTCCACTAACTACGAGCCTCTACCATCTCCGCTGATCCACAAAGGGTCCGTGAAACATTGATGGTTGAGAACCACTGCAATAGGTCATCTATCAATCTAGAAAGTAAATAATTACAAGTATCTAGGAGTTATTTTGAGCGAGAACCTACACTGGCAAGATCACGTAAATTATGTGGCCAGCAAGGCTAGTAGGTCGTTAGGTTTTCTAAGACGAAATTTATATCTGGCACCTCCGGACGTTCGTTTAATCGCTTACAAATCATATGTTCGGTCTCCATTAGAGTATGCTTCTACCATATGGAATCCTTCTCAAGACTACTTAATTAAAAAAATATAGTCAATTCAAAACAGGGCAAGCAGATTTATTTATAAAGATTATTCTCGACACACAAGCGTAACTCAGCTGAAAGAAAAAGCAGACTTGCCACTCCTCTCTACCAGAAGAAAACTTTCTAGGCTAACCTTCATCCATAACATGTATTATAATAATCCACTCCTCCAGCTTGAACTTTAAAAGCCGCCACAGAGTATTTTTCCTCGATTTGATCATCAGCATAAGATACTATTACAAACATCACAAACAAAACTTTTCCAGGCATCACCCTTACAGTTGGCAATTTCCGACTGGAACAAATTTCGCGCTAACATTGTGTCTTTAGTGAACTTCGACGAATTTAAAAGTGTGTGTGCTCAATACTGCGTAAATTGATATGTATGCTTTCCACGTGTTTTCATTATATTGTATCATTGCATGATGTTTGTTCATATTTTCATTGTTCTGTTTTCTTTGTATACTGTTGAATTTCCCCCCTCATGTATCCCCCTTGGGGCGCTTGTGAGGTACAAATAAATAAAATGAAATGAAATGAAATGAAGGTCGTGACCTTCGTCGTGACCTTGACCTTTGACCTTCGTGACGTCACTTGTAACTGTCGTGACGTTACTTGTGACCCTCGTGACGTCACGTGTGACGTTATTATGAGAAACGTCCAATGACGCAACGCGCGGGACCCTCGTGACGTCACGTGTGAAGTCATTATGGGACGTTTCCCATAATGCAACGCGCGGTTACGCCGACGGTGAGGGCGACGCCACTCAAACCGGAAACGGGCGCCTGGCTGAACTCCATAGAACGAATTATGTGACGAATAGCTGGCGAACGCCGCCCGACGGCACGCTCACTTTGCGCGCGACGTAGCAGCCACTGTGTTGATTCCATGTGCAGAGCAAAAGCCGCCGGGCAAAATTCGTCGGTTATTCGCAGCATATTCGTCCCATGGAGCTGTGCTCTAAAATTGTTCGACGATCAATGGGATGCATTCTTACTAGAATGGAAAGTTGGGCTAGTTGGCTAGTTTTTCAATAGTTTTTCTAGGGCTAGTTTTTCAATAGGGATTCATTCGATGGAAATGCTTTAGCATTGGCTCATTCACACCCTTTTTTGACCTCTTTTCATTCGTTTAGGACCCCTTGCTATTCGTTTATCGCCGCTTTCCTGTCGTTTATTAATGCCTTTACTCTTCGCTTTCCGCTGCAAGCTTCGGTCGCCTTGCCTCCGTGGCAGAAGCCAAACGGCTAACACTTCACAGCGCATAAAAACAACACACTGTGCGCGTTGTTTTTGTGCGCTGTGAAGTGTTAACATGATTCACCAACTCACCCTAGCTGAAGTATTAGCCAAACGGCGCTTACGCTCTTCCACTTTCTCGGCCTGACGTCGCCGACGCGTGACCTCGGCTTTCCGCCGTCGTCGCTCTTGGTTAGGGCCAGCCATATCACTTGTAGTAACATTCACATCCATCGCCTGACCGGAAACTAAGCTGAGCCCCCCCCCCCCCCCCCCCCTTCCAAAGCGGCACGGCGCCTACTCATCTCCGGCTCCGCGCCAGCTGTGCGGCGCTCATATTGGTCCGAAGCAATGACATCAGCACGCGTCACTCTCTCCCTCTCTCCCCGCCGCCGCGTTGAGGCATTGAATCTGTAAACACGATGCCTCCTCACCACTCCACTCTGCTCGCGACGTCATGCATGGCGCTGACTAACGGACGCACCTTCTGACGCAGGCGGGTCTTCGTAAAAACAAGCGTTCTAATGCAACGGATAAAAAAATACACCATCTTCCGGAGGGGAACCATGGGGTGATGCGGAGCATCGCGGATCGTTATTAACGGTGTTATTAACGGTGTTATTAACGGTGTTAGTAACGTTGTTAGTAACGTTGTTAACTTGCGTGTTATTACGTTGTTAACTTGCGTTGGTTACCACACATCACGTGAACGTTGTTGGAAACTCCGCGATGCTCCGCATCACCCCATGGTTCCCCTCGGGAAGATGGTGTAATTTTTTTCGTTGTTGACGTTTACACGCGGCTTCCCGTTCTCGAAGGTCGGGTTCCGCCGCTCGCGTCGTACGTTTACGTTGAACTTCACGGTCCCGACTCCCGAACCTCAGGTTCTGCTGCTCGACGTTCACGAACCAACGCGGCTTCCCGTTCTCGAAGGTCGGGTTCCGCCGCTCGCTTCGTACGTTTACGTTGAACTTCACGGTCCCGAACCTCAGGTTCTGCTGCTCGACGTTCTCGAACCGCCGCTGCTTCACGTTGTCGTAGTTCAGCATCCGCCGCTCGACGTTGCCGAATGGACGCCGCTTCTCGTTGCCGTAGTTCAGGGTCTGCCGCTCGCTTCAAGCGTTTGCGCTCAGCGTCGCGTGCCCTTCGCTGCGCAGCTTTGTCTTCAGTGGACGTAGCGTTGCTGTTAGTTTGTAGGGTGGTGCTGACGCTTGCTTGCGCCAACCCCCTAACTGACGGGACTGTTGCTTCCATCACACTTCATCGGAAGCTTTATCTGGCACCGGCACGTAGAGCCATACGGTGGCTCTCCTTAAAACTGACGCGCCTTGGCCAATGGGAGCCTCGTTCCTTCTAACTATAACGCGCGCCAGCCAATGGGAGTCCTGTCCGTGATATTTCGGCTCCACTTGGAGGGGTCAATTTATTTGCCGTTTGGCTCGGCTTTTTTCGCTGCTTGAAAGCTGGGATGCCTCGGATTGCGGCTTCACTTCGCTCCGTTGGGAGATGGTAATTTATCTGCCATTTGGCGCAGCTCATGACGTAGGCTCGCCCCATGGGACGGTTAATGGTTTCGCATTAAAAAACATTGTTCGCGATACTACTACTTATCCATCCGCCCCGATCGAGCTCTCCTGACCCGCTCTAAACAGGTTGAGCGCTCTCGTGTCGCGCTTTCTAAGCGGACGCGCTCTCGTGTTGCTCTTGATGCGCTCTTGATGCGCTCTCTAATTGCAAACACTTGGTGCATCGGGGTGTGCAGCACTGCCTATGAATATAACCGATGGCTTTACATCGTAGACACAAAGGAGGACAAGTGTGTTCCCACCATACATGTTAAGCATGTGTGGTACTTTGTCCACGGATATATGTTCCTTTAGAACCAGTGCCACGACTCGTGCCATTGTTTCTGTCTCTTCAACCTGCTAAAATCGCCATCTTTCCTTTCCAATATTTTTGACAATGCCAAACGGCTGAAGAACCTTCATGATCTCGCTGTCTGGCAAAGAAAGGTAGTAGAAGTCGGGGCAGTCTCAGCTTGATCCCTTGCTTACATGGGTCGATGATTTTGCGCCATTTTTGTTTTACCTGAAGTTCCACGCACGCCTTAATCATGCATCTGGCTGATCCGTTAGTGAAGATGGCCACAAAGACGTGGCTCACCTGGTACAAACCCAAGCCGAGGAGGTCCTACCGTTCAATTATCGATAAGAGTGCTTTTTTAAGTCAGTGGCTTTGCACAGACATCAGGGCATATCAGCATAAAGAAATAATTTGCAACAATCACACCTGACGGTAGAACAGGAAGTATTCCCGACTCCAACGGTCTACAGATGGCGTGGTGTTAGTTCCAGGGTGGCGGATAAGACGGGGACGAATGTTTTAGGATCATCCGTGCGCCTGCTTGCTGCGCTGGTAGGTGTGCTTCAAATAATTTATTTGGCCACAAATGCGAAAGCGTAATGGCAGGAGCATATAAGATATGTTGACGTGAATTATAAAAATGAGCATGTTGATTTTTGAAAGTTGCGGAAACATCACAGAAGTAGCAAAAATACTCCAGAAGCAGGGCGAAGACATGATAAATGTAATAACAAAAACGGCTTGACATAACAAAAATAACAATTTAATTAAACGTTTCGCCTCCCATGCGGGAGGCATCTTCAGTAAAGCAAAGAGCGAGTGAGAGTCGCACAAAAAAGTTCGGCTATTTAGGCATAAAGTTTGTGTACACCTCCGGCAGGGGGCCACGGTTCTTGTTTACCAGCGATGAATCACTTCCGCGTTTGTCGTTGTGGATGAACCAAGATTCCAGCAGCTTTCTCGGTCCCCACCTTTTATCCCTCGCCAAGGTCGATGCCCTGTCAAAGTCAAATTGGTGTCCTAACGTCCATGCGTAGTCGACGAGTTCGGACTTGAAGCGGGTGGCGTTCGTGGAATTGGCGACATCCCGTGCGTGTTCTTTTAGTCTTGTTTTTCTTTTTCGTCCCGTCTCTCCTGTGTAGGAAGCGTCACATTCCTTGCACTGCACCTGGTAGATCACTCCCCTTTCTGCCTCTGGCGGGGTCGGGTCTTTTGGCTTGGAGATAACATTGGCAATTGTTCTGTAGGGTTTGTATACAGTTCGTACCCCCAACGGCCTAAGCGCGCGTCCCAGTGCCTCCGAAACCCCCTTAACGTACGGGATGCACACGACGTCACGTGTTCGTTCGGCTCGATTCGGGCGCCGACGGGACATTTGTTTCTTAACGCGATTGATAAATCGGTCTGGGTAGTTACGTTTCTTCAAAGCCTCCCGCACATGGATCAGTTCTTGATTGCAAAGTGTCGAGTTAGATGGGACTGTTTCTGAACGATGAAGTAACGATCTTACAACTGAGCTTTTGTGTTGAGTAGGGTGATGAGAGTGGTAGTCAAGAAAGGTTTGTGTGTCACATGGTTTCCGATATACGGATGTCTCCATCTTAAAGAAAGGTTCACTAGTTCTATGGACACGTACATCTAAAAACGGCAAGGTACTGTCGGTTTCATGTTCGCAGGTGAACTGAATTGAGGGGTGGACAGTATTCAAATTGCGGTGAAAATCGGTTACGTTCTCTCAGGTAACTATTACAAAAGTGTCATCGACATAACGACGGTAGAACTTCACGGGGAAATCAATGCCAGACATTACCTTTTCCTCAACATATTCCATGACGAGATTCGAGACGGTTACGGAAACTGGACTCCCCATAGGCGAAACTGGACTCCCCATAGGACATCCGCTGACCTGATGATATATGTCCCCATTAAAACTAAAATTGCACTGGTTGAGACAAAAACGCAAAAGGAGTATAACGTCATCAACAAGAAGGGTTGTGCGAGTGGACAACGACTGGTCTGCCAACAACCGGTCACGGGCGACATCAACCGCCAGGGCGTTGGGGACATTCGTAAATAATGAAATCACATCAAAGGATACCATAGCCTCGTGCGGTAGCAGGGTCTGAGCGCGTATAAGTTCAACAAAGTCATGGGAATTCCGGACGCTAAACTCATTGTTTCCCGTAAGAGGGCTCAGAATCTCAACCAGATATTTGGAAAGGCTGTAAGTGGATGAACCAATAAAAGATACAATCGGGCGTAGGGGGCAACCGGGTTTGTGAATTTTGGGGAGTCCATACATCTTGGGTGTCGCGGCGTCAGAGGAGAAGAGACGACGGTATAGGTCGTCATTGATGCGTCCTTTCTTTTTCAGCTCTCGAAGGTGGTCAACTAACTCTCTTTCGGACTTAGCAGCGGGATCACTTGATAGCCTCACGAAATAGTGACTGTCGTTTATAACTTCATACATCTTCTTCATGTAGTCATCCCTATCAAGCACAACGGTTCCTTTTCCTTTGTCGGCCTTTAAAATCATGATGGAGCTGTCTGACTTCAACTCATTGAGAGCAATGCGTTCTTGTTGATCTAAATTCGACCCGGCCGGTTTCGCATTGTTCAAAACACTGACAACGCGGCTTCTCGCGAGATTTACCCCTGTGACATCGTGCACATGTCTGAGTTTCTCTTCAATTTCGATTATGAAGTCACGTTTTGGAACGTACCGTGGAGCAAGGGCATAGTCCAGTCCTTTGGATAGCAGACTCACATGTCGGGGCAGTAGGGGCTTGGAGGACATGTTGAACACCGTACATTTCTCAGTCCTGGTTGACGATCTCGGAAGCAGTAGTCGAGTGAGCTTGTTATGCGCCTCTGTGCACAGAGGCGCATAACAACAAGCTCACCTAAAGTACTCCGTTTATTTATCGTGTGATCAAGAACGCCGTCTACTACAGGCACCTTCAGCTAAGAGATTTAAGCTAAAGGTACCTTTACGCTGCCGTGTGAATTGGGTATTACACAACTCCGGGATTCTAGACATCAAGGTGTACACAGGCTATTAATACTCGGCGTGCCTGCGTCCATATATGAGCCAGCGACGATCACAGATTCAGCAAGACAATCTCGGACTCTAGCTACCGTAGCTCAGTACAAAGTCCCGTAGGTAGGCGCGTGCCTGTTGCATTGCAGGAGAATGCCGACTACGTGCTTGCGGCACTCAGAAGTTTCCGCCAGGAACGAGCAGGCTGTTGTTTCCAAACGAAGCTTGAAAGCGTCATCTCCCGCAACGAGCTTGACATTAATCTCGTACGGATCTCTCCAGACGCCGGTCGTCGCGAGACACAGTGTGAGTACCTCCACGCCTCCCTCGGTTGATGATGTTTTTCCACGGAGGAAGAGGTGCCTTGCCTACAGCAAAAGATCTGTTTCTTCGTATTAGCGGGAATAAAACGTTTCGTTTGTGAAAGCTAAAATACTCATGATTAACAGGGATCTCCCCGTAGCTCCGATCCTCACTAAGTCAGCCATCTTGAAAAATGCAGTGGCGCCCACTAAAGACAGTTGGAGTCGCGGATTGGGATCGTATATTTTGTAATCGCGTGACGTCCCAGTGTACCGCGTGGGTCCGCGTGGGCGCTTTAGTTTCGATTTAGTCTTTTTGCTATAAAAAACAACAAATTGTGCAACTATGAATCAATGTTTTTTTTGTTGTTTTTTTTTTTTTAGGGGGAGGGTTTTTTTTTTGACATCCCAATTACCCGCATCGCACGAAAGATTTTTCTTTCGGTGGTTTTTAAAGTTTACGTTTAACCAACTAGCTCAAATCAATAGGGAGTTTTAGAATAACGCACGCAATTTTAGCGCACGCTAGCACTAAATTTAGCTCTTTTTACCTAAAACTCTCTCGTGTCGCTCATTTTAGCGACACGAGAGAGTTTTAGAATAACGTTTCTCCGTCGCGACGCAAAAGCCCAAGCATCTCGCGCTTGCGACACCAAGATACAGTCAACATTTTTATTTCACACACGAAATGCTGTAACTTCAGGAAAAAAAAAACAAGTTTTTTGGTCCAGAATACCATTTTTGATTTGTTGACACCAGTGTTGCCAACCGTAGGGTGATTCCCTACTTGTTGGGTATTTTAGACATTTTTGGTACATTTTAGGGCCGTCCGGCCATTTCCCCGCCAAAAGTAGGGCATTTTCAGACGTTGCTTCTTCAACGGCGAGCATATTACAAAAGAAAAACAGTAAAAAAAAAAAGCTGCAGTGCAAACTTTGCAAAGCTTTATAACCCGTGTGCTGCCACACCACGATATCATGCAAAACGAAAGTATCCAAGTGTCAAGACGTGGAGAGCACCACACACCAAGTTGGAGAGTATTGGAGAGCTGGAGCAAGTGGGAGAGGAGGGAGGAGGTGGAGTTGCGCAGAGGGAGTTTGGAGTCAGAAGAGGTATCTTCCCAGTGGAAATGTTCCCGCCAATTTTTTTCTGATGACTCTTGTCCATCCGGCCGTCCTTTTTACACCTGCGAAACACGTGGCACCGCGGGCGGAACCACCCCGAGCCCACCAGAACCGGCAGCCACCAGTTCAACTGGGCTCTTTTACGCGCTGGCGTAAGGTGCGCATGCTGCAAATAACCATAGCTGGAACTTCCACTCGTCCTGGGCGCGCTCTTTTGTTATGGCGCGTTGCAATTAACGCTCCTTACCACGCCCATCGATGGTCGATAACGGATGATCGACGAGTACGAAGACCGATTTCAAAGCTCCCGCGGTGCTCCCCCGCACGTTATGCACTCGGTAGGCAGTTTGAAGACTGCCTACCGACTGCACAAGTAGTTGGGACTGGAGGTGTTCACTTGAGCGAACGACGTTTCATCAAATGACACTTTAGCGAATACGGAAGAGCCGCCGGTTTCCTATCCTCCTCTGGTGTAATCGCCTAGTTTGTCGAAATAGTACCTTAGTTTGACGAATCCCTAGGCCCAAAGAAGCCAATATACCGTTCGAATTAGTTTCCTTTTGTAATGAGCCGCCTTGTCTGTCGCCGCGAGTGCTGATCCCACGTAGTAATTTGACGACAAATCGGCTAAACATGTTGGTTGGGGATGTCTGTGCGCTCGCTACATCACTGTTGTGCTGATGCTACACAGCGCATATGCCAGCATGGTGTTCTAGAATAACGCAGGTATGCGCGTGCATGCGTGCCCTGTCGCTTTGTACTGTATTAATATTACCCTGTATCATCATAATCGATGCAACAGTATTATTTGAACAAAGATTTGCCTCGTAGGGTAAAATGTAGGGTAATAAGAAACATTCGTAGGGTAATGTAGGGTTTTCTGGACGCTGGCGTGGGGTGTTTTCGAAAAAAAGGTTGGCAACACTGGTTTACACATGAGAATGTGACGCGAGCGGTTGACCGGTCGTGTCCGCTTGCGTCGCTTCGACAAGAGAAGTCTCGTGTACTGACCTTCGCACATCGTACCTTCGCCGAGAAATGTTCGCGCGTCGCAAGCATCAAGTTGCCGGTGATCGTCGCCAAACCGAGTACAATGTCGTCCCGTATTGAAAATCGCAGTCGCGAGGATGCCGCCGACGTCGCACTCACGACGCCGCCAAAGCAGCCGCCGACATAATCCTGGAAGCCGCCATTTTTTTAACTCTGCTCGTCTTGGCTTTAACCAACTTCTCGTCACGAATCCTCCTTCGAGAAGCGCAAAGACTCTGCGTACGCATGCTATTTCCAAGAAATAGCGCACGCTAAAATTGCGCAGGCCAAGCGCAAAACCTGGTTTGCGTTCGGAGCATGCGCAGTGGCGACGACGCTATTCTTTGCGTACCCAAAGCTTTAGCGTACGCTATTCTAAAACTCCCTATTCCCGTCCTAAACTGTTTTCAGCTCGGCTTACGGTTAAATTTTTGAGTTCTTGGTTTAAACGAGACATCGACAAGGCCTAATGCCCAACGTGCCGATAAAGGCGTGACTCAAAACATATACCTATGTACGAAAGACAGGAGTCATATAGTACATATTGCAAGTAGTGCAGCTGACTCTCTGCGTACCTCTGTGTAAGTACTTTGTTTGAGCAGTCGGGTTCATGTAAACCCGACATCCGCTCGATCACTGATGCTTGCTCCAGATGGTTCAGTCGATGTTCGATCGGGGGGAGTGTAGGGACGAATGCCGCCTCAGTCGATTCTTTAACGGCAGAAGCGTGTGTGCTTGCCAGACAAGTGTCGTGCTGTCGCGAATGTTTGCTAGCACTACATGCATCCGCAATGAGGCCACGACACACTTACCTCGTATTTTGTCTCTTAACGATTAACCTGCAGGAACAACTTAAGGGCGTGGTTTATTTAAGCAGATGGCTCATCCATATTAAAGTAAACACCGAACTGCACTTTGCACATGAGCATTGGCGCACCCGCCTGAAACACAGAGTTTTCTATTGTAAAATGGGAAATCGAATATCGCTCTTGTTGTACGTTACTGGTAGTTATTGTCTCGCGGAGCCTTCAACAAAACGAATGACAACGCTGTGCGTCGGCAAAATGGTCAGTACAAGCGATCAAAGCTATGACCCTCAACAACAACAATGTTTAAGTAGCGTTCCCTTTGTTCCTTCTTGCTCTATAGTTGGTGGCAGGTTTAGAATTTTGTAGGTGCTCCGCCACACAGGCGTAATACGTCCGCTGTGCCTCCGCTGCAAAAAAGTAGTGCGCCGCCTGCCCCGCGAGATGGCGATATCGGCAACGTCGGTTTCAGGCCCGAGCCGAGGGAGCGAAGCTCGCTCTTTTTCGATCGGGACGACATCGTCGCGCGGCGGTAACTTTCAGTAACGTATATGTTATTAATACACTACCCGCCACCCCTGCAGAAAACCCAACCGGTATGATATAAACTCGAAACCAAAACAGCTGCAAGCATAATCATAGGCTTACACTTCGTTCACCCTTGAGCTGAGACTAGAAGCTCCGCCTTCAGCGCGAACTCGCTGGCTTCCGCAGTGCTTTGGTTTCGCGTGCCTCCGCGCTCACACTTAAGTTACCAAGGGCAGAAAGCTCGCGCTCAACGTGGAGTTTCTAGTCTCAGCTTAAGGGTAAAAGGAGTATTAAGACCCTTTTCATGGCAAACGCCACCAGGCCGTGCTCCAGTCTTTGACGCCCCAAAGAACTTCCGGTTTCGAAAAATAATGAACAACGTCCACCCCAACACCGCTGCTTGAACTCTCGATGAATCGTTTAACAACCTATTCTCCAGGTGAACGCCGAAAGAACGGAGAAGCGCGAGATTTGGTAAACTTTTTCGAATATTCTAGTAAACCAACTTGCCTCCTTTGCAAGCTCGACAGGCTGGTAAAGTCGGATCGACGGGAAGTCGTTTTGAACGCAAGCGGCGGTTCATGTTTGTAAACAACAAAAGGGTCTTATATACACCTTTGCAAATCTGATCCCTGCTTAACCTCGAACCGCGCGCCCAGGTGAGGCGGGCCTACTCCTCGCCCAATTCAATGACGTGCCCCTAGCCCACCTCAACATGGCTAAACCATTACGCGGCACCAGCATCGCTCTCAATGTCAGCGTACCGGAGCCTTTCTTGCAAACGTGTATAGACCGGCTTCTCTCGTCACCCAGAAATGCATGCGTGCGCTGTCCTGAAAATACTCTGTTGACCTGCTGAGACCCTAATCTACACGGCAGGAGCAAGCGGGATCAAGGGATCGGGACATCGTCGCCTGCTGGGATTTGCCAGTGGTGCTGAGCTGACCAATCGCAGAAGGTGGTAATGTCCCGGTTCCTTGGTCCCGCTTGGTCCCGCTGTGCAGATTAGGGACCCAGATAATCAATTCTTAGAGGTTTGAAAGGAAAATTGAGCGGCCACAGTCACGTCATTGTCGTTGTTTGGGCACCATAAAACCCGTTTGTGAAGAAGGGAACCTGTAGAGGTGGTCGCATTTTTGCGCGCAACCAAGACGGCGTTTTGCTTAAATAATTTCGTTATACGTTTCGGTAGGCGTTGAATATATAGTTCTTCCACCAACGACGAGGTTGCGTCTTTCCCACGATGGATCATTGCCGGCAAGTCTTTCCCCTAAACCAAGGGCCGTTGCATCCGGACACCCAAACCTACAAAACCAGCATAACTCCTAAGTGTACTTGTCAACGGGCAGGCCGTTTCATAAGCAAGGCGAAGTACCGTGGACGCTGGTTTCGGGCGCAGGCCACACAGGAGGAGACCGCGGATGAAGTTCAAGTGGTTCTGGGGGCTGCCTGCGGGGGTTGCGAGCGCGAAAGAGGTATACGCGAAGACGTAGACGCAGCATCGGGTAAACCCCCGGGGTGGTCACCGTATTCTTGGAATCCCATCTAATCTTTTGCTGCGCTTGGGTTTGCGAGGCCCACGTGTGTTGCGTCTGGCCAGTTCTCTGTTTGTTACTTGGTTTTGACGTACCTAATGCTCACACTCCGAGGGACGATTTTCCTCATGAGCCACGTCCTGGCGATTTTCGCTGGAATCATCGCAGTCAGTTTATTTTCTCCGATCATAAAGAAACCAGGACTTGCGTCTCAATGTTTAAGCTCTAGCCATGGGACCTGTCCTTGAGAGCTGACCCTTTGGTCTTCTGGCGAGGGTAGTTTTGCCCGTCCTATTGGTTGAGAGCGCGTCGGGCCTTTACACAATGAGATTCTAGCCAGACCCTGATTGGATGGGACAGGTTTCGGCGCACTGTCATAGCCCCCGACCGTACGCAAAATTGTCAACTTTGAACGGGTTTGTGCTTTCCAGTAGAGCTGTCCCGAGGTTCACCACTTTACTTCTGTCGTGCGCGACAGCCCCTTCTCTGCGCCTCAGCCGCCGTCCTCACCGTGCGCGGGAGGACACTTGACGCCGAGGCGTCCGTCTGTGTAGCTGCTTGACTATGTAAGCCGTGCGCAGCAGTATTTACAGTTTTTAATATTTGTACTGTCTTCATGTAATTGTTTTACGCAGTAGTAAAGTTTATTTTTGTTTGGGGTTTTAATTACAACGCCTCCTTCCCTCCGTTAACTATCCGCCGTTGGCCACAACAAGGAGTCTTTAGCTCCAACCAGCATCCGGAACCCAACTTTCACGATCTTCCCCCGTTTCCGACGGTAACTCAAGGTACTTCATCGAGGTCCGGGACCAAAAACAACGAAACATATCTACTGCCGGTGCGGAGGTCGGCAGTCACTGGGTTTATTCCCAGATGCGTTGTCGGCCGCCGTGCTGCTCTGACTTGCAATCCAAAAAAGTATTGTGTCGCCCTTGCCATCTGTCCTTTTTCCTCTTGCTCTAGTACCATCAGGCTCATGTGCGTGATGAAAGAAAAATTGACCGCATCTCCACGTGGTGAATGATGTTGCTTGGGGCGAAGCTCTGGTGGTGCTTGTCTGCGCAGACGCCGAGCCGCAGCATGCCGAGCCTTTTCATTCATGTCAGTAGGAAAATGTGTGGTTTTCTTCTTTTTATTTTTTTAAGCATACAGATGGGATGGTATCTCAGAACCCCCTACTCTTTTTCTCTTCTTTTTCTTTGAGCCTTTTCATTCATGTCTGTAGGAGAATGTGTGGTTTTCTTATTTTTCTTTTTTTTAAGCAGACAGATGGGATGGCATCTCAGAACCCCCTACTTTTTTTTTTCTTCTTTTTCTTAGAGCCTTTTCATTCATGTCAGTAGGAGAATGTGTGGTTTTCTTCTTTTTATTTTTTTAAGCAGACAGATGGGATGGCATCTCAGAACCCCCTACTCTTTTTTTCTTTCGTTTGCTTAGAGCCTTTTCATTCATGTCAGTAGGAGAATGTGTGGTTTTCTTCTTTTTCTTTTTTTAAGCAGACAGATGGGATGGCATCTCAGAACCCCCTACTCTTTTTTTTCTTCTTTTCTTAGAGCCTTTTCATTCATGTCAGTAGGAGAATGTGTGGTTTTCTTCTTTTTCTTTTTTAAGCAGACAGATGGGATGGCATCTCAGAACCCCCTACTCTTTTTTTTTCTTCTTTTTCTTTGAGCCTTTTCATTCATGTCAGTAGGAGAATGTGTGGTTTTCTTCTTTTTCTTTTTTAAGCAGACAGATGGGATGGCATCTCAGAACCCCCTACTCTTTTTTTTCTTCTTTTTCTTAGAGCCTTTTCATTCATGTCAGTAGGAGAATGTGTGGTTTTCTTCTTTTTCTTTTTTTAAGCAGACAGATGGGATGGCATCTCAGAACCCCCCTACTCTTTTTTTTTCTTCTTTTTCTTTGAGCCTTTTCATTCATGTCAGTAGGAGAATGTGTGGTTTTCTTCTTTTTCTTTTTTTAAGCAGACAGATGGGATGGCATCTCAGAACCCCCTACTCTTTTTTTTTCTTCTTTTTCTTAGAGCCTTTTCATTCATGTCAGTAGGAGAATGTGTGGTTTTCTTCTTTTTCTTTTTTTTAAGCAGACAGATGGGATGGCATCTCAGAACCCCCTACTCTTTTTTTTTCTTCTTTTTCTTTGAGCCTTTTCATTCATGTCAGTAGGAGAATGTGTGGTTTTCTTCTTTTTCTTTTTTTAAGCAGACAGATGGGATGGCATCTCAGAACCCCCTACTCTTTTTTTTTTCTTCTTTTTCTTTAGAGCCTTTTCATTCATGTCAGTAGGAGAATGTGTGGTTTTCTTCTTTTTCTTTTTTTAAGCAGACAGATGGGATGGCATCTCAGAACCCCCTACTCTTTTTTTTTCTTCTTTTTCTTTGAGCCTTTTCATTCATGTCAGTAGGAGAATGTGTGGTTTTCTTCTTTTTCTTTTTTTTAAGCAGACAGATGGGATGGCATCTCAGAACCCCCTACTCTTTTTTTTCTTCTTTTTCTTAGAGCCTTTTCATTCATGTCAGTAGGAGAATGTGTGGTTTTCTTCTTTTTCTTTTTTTTAAGCAGACAGATGGGATGGCATCTCAGAACCCCCCTACTCTTTTTTTTTTTTCTTTTTCTTTGAGCCTTTTCATTCATGTCAGTAGGAGAATGTGTGGTTTTCTTCTTTTCTTTTTTTTAAGCAGACAGATGGGATGGCATCTCAGAACCCCCTACTCTTTTTTTTCTTCTTTTTCTTAGAGCCTTTTCATTCATGTCAGTAGGAGAATGTGTGGTTTTCTTCTTTTTCTTTTTTTAAGCAGACAGATGGGATGGCATCTCAGAACCCCCTACTCTTTTTTTTTTCTTTTTCTTAGAGCCTTTCATTCATGTCAGTAGGAGAATGTGTGGTTTTCTTCTTTTTCTTTTTTTTAAGCAGACAGATGGGATGGCATCTCAGAACCCCTACTCTTTTTTTTCTTCTTTTTCTTAGAGCCTTTTCATTCATGTCAGTAGGAGAATGTGTGGTTTTCTTCTTTTTCTTTTTTTTAAGCAGACAGATGGGATGGCATCTCAGAACCCCCTACTCTTTTTTTTTTCTTTTTCTTTGAGCCTTTTCATTCATGTCAGTAGGAGAATGTGTGGTTTTCTTCTTTTTCTTTTTTCATAATTTTTTTCACCTTCTTTTTTTTCCAATTTGTTTTTGCCCTACACGAGCACGTGAGCATGTGCTCACGTGCTCGTGAGCACGTGATCTCACGAGCAGAAGCACGAGCACCCGACGCCGGCCTACGGCGGACAACGGACGGCGGACGGACATGGCCAGCCCCTAAGGAGCTTCGCCCCTAAAAGGAAACCTTTGCGGCCTTCTTGATGATCTCTGAACCTGGGCTCTAATCAGCTACATTAT
>JABSTQ010003421.1:0-28588 GCA_013358835.2 Ixodes persulcatus
GTGGTAAATTATAACTTCACCATAATACACACATTGGTGCACGATCATACTTTCTTTCTTAATAGCTCAGGAATAAACTATTTGCAAATAAAAAGGCACCCACGTACCTGTCAGAGCATCAATTTTTTCGGTGTCAGGGGCTTTTTTCCTACTGCACCCTCCTTGACGAGACGCCTGCAGGCTTGCCCCGAGACGCTCCTGTCAAAGAGCTCTGCAGGCTCCCACAGTGACCTGCTCACCATCCTGACAAAGCGCCAGGGTGGCAGCCTTGTTAATGGCGTGGTTGAACACCACTTCCCGCATCTTGATGCCATGTCCAAGATGAATCTGCAGTGAGTAACATTGTCAAGCAAATGCACAAAAAGTAGAGAATACAGGCCACACAAATGGGCTCTCCACTTTCGTATGCAATTATTTTCCTGGTTTGTTTTACTCAAATGCAGATTGTACAGAATAATATAAATAAAAATGAACATAAATTATAGGGGCACTCCGTAGCATCCAAGATGGCCTATTTATGTTCCTAACTCAACCTATGTGCTCCAAGCGTCCCAAAAGTTCAAAACTTACGATCATGTGCAGCTTATTTCACTATTAAAATGCGATAAAGATAGTAAATGTGGCTGAACCAAATCAAGGCGAATGGGGTCGAACGGCGAAAGACACTCGTCAGTCAATCGTGAGCGGGCCTCCCGTGCAGACAGGCAGACCGGTTGGCTGCTTGTCTCCACGTGAAGCCATCGCTCGTGATTTTCTGATGAGAGCCATTCATTGTTCGCCTACATTCGGGCGGGTTCGGGTGGTGCCATCTGTACGCCTGATTTGCTATCTTTATCCCATTTTTTATAGTGAAATAAGCCACACATGATTGTAACTTAAATTTTTGGGATGCTAGAATACATAGAATGAGTTACGGCCATAAATAGGTCATCGAAAGTTCCTTGAGCACCCCTTAAGAGAAGGATTTTAGGCTTTGGAAAATGCATTAAGAAAGGAGGTCCATTATTGCTGTACACATCAAATACTATTGATGAGATAAAAACAATTGCTCCATGTGCTTTTAACAGACTATGATATTGTATGTACCCTTTAAAAACCCTTTGATAATTTTTTAATTCACATTTGCAAAGTATGGAGGAAGTATACTGCTGTGCATTGCCATGTTTTGCATCAATACACGCAGTCTCGGGCAGCCAAGCGATGTAAAAAAACACTTTTGGCTCCCACTCCATGACAAGACGTGAAAAAGCAAATACGAATGAGTGTGCAATCACCATAGCTCACATACCTTCCCATAGAAACGCAGGCATCATCTGCTATGGGAATGGTGTCTTACGGTTCGCTGACGAGCAGTGTTGTCACCCGACCATACGCTCGGCTGGATCATGCCCCCCTCCCCCCCCCCCCCTTCTTGAGCAGAAAGTGCGGCTTAGGAAGGGGCACGTCTCTATTGTATATCACATTTTTAGTAAGGAAATAAGCATTGCACGAGCATAATTTTTGGGATATTTAGGATGTTTAGAGCCCGTCGAATGTTTGACAATCTTAGAAACGTCTTTAGTGCGCCTTTAAGTCAGTACCCGTGTTTGTCTCTCCTTATGTGCCTCCCTGTTTGCATCCATGTGTATTGTGCCATAGTCTGTTCTCCAGAATAAGCCAGTGGAGTGAGAGCGATAGACAAAATGCCTAGTAAGGCCCAGGTACGTACCTCACCATCCTGGACGGCAAGCAGAGGTGGCCAAGAGGCGGCCTCAGCCTCACCAGGTGGAGCAGCCACAGCAGCACCTAGGAGAGCAAATTTAAGGTTAGATAGGCGAGTAACATCAAGATCTTGATTTGCTTATACCTTTAGGACATACTTCAGCTATAACAAAAAATTTCGAGGACGCCTAAGCACTTATGAGTTGTGAATGTGAAAGCATGAATGTCATTCTCCCGCTCCCTTAGTTCGCCTGCAGCATAGTGGCGTGGTTGGCCATGTTTCGCTACTGCCGAGGTAGCGACCGACGGTCGAGCGCGCACTCTGATGAAGGTGAAGTGGCCGCGCAGCTTCTCCAGAGTCCGCCCGGGCGGGCTCTGCAGCCAGCTGCTCCCTCTTAAAGGCGGCCGGGTCGCTGCGCGTGCTGTGCCGCCATGGAGAGGGCTTCTCTGGTGGCGTTTTTCGGAACAACGCCGCGCGAGAGCCAATGGGAACCTTGTTCCTTGAAACTATAACGCGCGCCAGCCAATTACATGCCCATCCATCAGATTTCTGCTTCACACGACAGTCTTTGCTCCATTGGGACAGGGGAAGGTGCCGTTTGGTACAGCTTCAAAAGCTTGTGACGTCAGTTCGCTCCATGGTACAGTTAATGCTTTTGCATCACAAGAAAAAGTTTGCCACACCACACAATCCCAAATGACGTGCAATGAAGTATAAAGAAAGCATAACATTCTTTCAAAACATCAATCACCTACATTAGCCCTATGCTAAGGAGCTATGTTAGTCAAATCATCAACCCCATTTCTTTGTTGTAGTAACTGCAGGAAGCATGCAATTGACCAGACAAAACACATACGCTACAGATGCTGATAAGGTGAGATTTCAGTAATGCATGCCCTCAAAACATTTTGCTTTTTCACCAAACCAGCCAATCGCTTTCACTTGTTTGATGATTCTCACACCATCAGCCAATCGCTTTGACTTGTTTTATGCTTTGTGACAACATGAAATTGTGGAAGTAGTGTCAGCCCTTGCGGTACTTTTAGTGAGGTGACACGAGGGTGCTGTGGTCACTACCATTAAAGTGGTATGCTGCTTATGATGTTGCCACAGCCAGACTGCTTTACGCACCAGATAAATGAAGACTACCTTTTGAAATCACGCCTCTAAGATAGTATTTATTCACATGCGATACTGGCAACCTTACCCACTCTCGTCAATGCAACTACTCGCATGTCAAGTAAGCAATGACTGTCTCGTCCTACACTGCATAAAGAAGTCATCAAAGGAAGTCGTCGTCCTGTTCTGTCATCAACCCCTTCTTGTTGAGTTAAAAGTCTCGCTATAGTGGTATGACAGTGTTTTCCTGACCCCCCAAACAGCGACTTTTGATCCCTCTCCTCCTGTCTACAGAGTGTGAAATACTATTTTCTCTGCAGTGGAGGGGCCTGAAGCATGTGCATGACAGCATTGGGCAGAGCTTCTCCCGAACAATTGACCTAATTGCTTCACTAAATTCACAGATTGTCGCCGCCTGCAACTCATTATCAGCAGTTTAGATTGTGAATACATAATTAGATTTGGCCTACCAGCATTGTCATTCTATCAGTAAATTAATTTCTGCTTTTATACAGATCAAAAACAAATTAAGTGTTGCAACATACAGTCAGAGGCGCCTTGGGCAACGACACTGTGTGTCTGTGAGGGGGGTGGGGCAGGAAAACACAGCAGAATCTTGATAATATGAATCTCGCAGGGTCACTGAAAACTTCGTAAGATCCAATAATGAACCAAATAAGTATACCAAAGCAAGGGGAAGCACACTTCCCATTTATTTGCCCTAGTTACTGTCAAAGAAGATGTTCCTTTGCAAATTTTTACGACAGATCACCAAGCAGACTGTTAAAATGTAAAAACGTGGAATGTCATCGCTTTCTCTCTCAGCAGCTAGCCGTCAATGTTGACAGCCATTGTGACTTATTTAAACCACATCAAATGAACTTCTTCAAGCTTCACGTACTGTGGTGTCTTGAATTGCTTCTCATTCACGCCGAAATGTTGCACGCTCTTCATAATCAGCTTACGTTGACCGACGATGAGGCATAGCGTCGAAAGTGCAAGGCCGAACACCGTCATTAAGTGAGCACATTTCCTTTTGTGTTTTCGCCAACTTTCCTGAGAATCGCGAGCTTTCCCTTGAATGACAGTGCCTTTCGCTTGCGAGACTTAAATGCGTTGAGTCTTCGATCACAACACATTTGAGATTTGACGCCAATCGTGCCCGTGCCAAAAGGGCAAAATGCGGAAGCACGCGCACACATGAAAGCCGATTCAGGATGTCGTGGCCTCTGTTCAATCGAGTTGATGCGGGTTACTCCGGCGGGCTTATCACGTGACAAAGCGGATAGAGCAGCAACGCTAGATGCAAGTAAGTTTTCGCCTTTTTTGAACACTTAACTACAAAATCTTTCATATGCTTTGAGTTTTGTCACGTGATAACCCCGCCGAAGTCAAAGTGGCTGGAGTTTTGGAACGTGCCCATCATGTGTGTATGCATGCGTCCATGAGATTAGCGCTGGTGCAATGCCCATGTTTGGTCGTTTGGACCTCGGGATCGTTGCTTCTGTTCGTGTGACCTGATACGACCCGAGAGAGCATTCATACTATCCCGAAACTTAAAAAATCCTAAAACACATTCCAAATTAAGGGACTTTTGCCGGCACTTCCGGAAAATTTGTATCCCGAAATTCGTATCAACCGCGGTCGTATCATCTAGACTCCACTGTGGCCGCATGAGGCTCTGCAATCGTTTTGGCACTGTGTGAGTATAACGACAGTCGGCGACCGATTTTTTGGACGCCGATTTTGCCGACATGTCAGATTATTTTGAAGTTTTTGCCGAACCATCACTTACCCCACAGAGTTAATGTATAACATTGACCGAAATTTCGGAGGCCATAAAGGTTCTTGCTCAATATTTTGGACAAAACTTGCGTGATTTCCTCAATTTTTTTTTTTTTTTTTTGGCTGTTTTGATTTAGCTTTGTACCCTCAATACCACGTCCTACCAATAAACAAGCTGAGTTCAGGCTATAGTCGGGTTTTCGGTTCCACTGGTTCCGCTATAGCCAACATGACCGTCGTCGGCCCATCCTTATGGATCTTCTCGTGGTCCGTGTTTTTCGAGTGCGCGCCTGCGAGAAAAGCGGCCGTCTGCCGTTCTTGTGTTCTTTGAGAGCGAAAATTTTTTGCAGATGGGATTAGTATTGAAGCAAGCTTGGTGGACTATACGTTGTCTCCAAACAGTGCCAAATGGCGCCAACTTCAACTTCACGGTTTGTGCCAACGAAGGCGCCAACAAAGCGCAGCCAGATCAACAAACAATGAAAAATTAACAATATAAAGCGGAAGTTGCACGGGAACTTAAAATTGACATCAAACAAGTGAAAAGGTGCCAATACGCAGCAGAACATATGTGGAAATTTGATACAGTCAAACGCCGCTACAACGAACGCTTCTACTACGAAATAGCCTGTACAACGGAGCATGCGTTGTACAGGCTGCTTTATTTGGGTCATTAAAGTGCGCGACGGATATAACGAAGTAACGTGTATAACGAAGAATCATCGCGATCCCACACGCTTCGTTATACAAGCGTTTGACTGTACTTTTGACTGAAATCGATTTTTCAGACCGCTTGATTATTCTAACAATTTCGAGGTCCCCACCAATCTGAAAAATCAGTCGGCGACTGTACATAAATTAGTCTATATTTTTTTTTTTTTCAAACGGTGTAAGGAGATGAAAGCGAAAGGGGACAGGGCAGAAATTTGACTTGGCAATTATCAAGCTGGATGTAACACAAGGTTTCGATTTTCCACTATATTTATGCAAACATATATATACCATGCGGCTCGGCAGGCAGCTCAGCAGGAGACCCCTCGGGAGGCGTCACCTTGGCAGGCGTCACCTTGGCAGGCGTCACCTTAGCAGGCGTCACCTTAGCAGGCATAACCCTGGCAGGCGTCGCCTCGGCAGGCGTCGCTTCGGCAGGTGTCGCCTCGGCAGGCGGCACCTCGGCAGGCGGCATCTCGGCAGGTGGCAGCTCGGCAGGCGGCACCATGTCAATCTCAACCACCTCCAGGGGCAGTGGTGACAGGCTCCTTGTAGCTACAGAGCCAGATGGCACCCCAAGCTCCGGTGACTCTGGCACATTGTCCAGAGGAAGCCTGGTTGCTGTTTCAACAAACGAGAAATCCAGTCAGAAGTAATCAACCATATAAACTCTGAGTGAAATGACCTAATATACGCTCTCATAAACGTTAGTGCGGTATAAAACGGAAGCAAAAACACAAGCTTTCCTCTTCATTCATAAAATAAAATGAATTTGTTTTCAGCTTGCAACTTATATGCATAGCCAAGAGCAGTATGAAAGTTGACAGCCTCTATGCTTTCTTGACGCACCTACAAGCTTTGGAACAAGTTCTAGTCTAGACGGGGAATAAAATACAAAGTTTAGATCTTAAGCTACATGCAATTTCAAGGATTGAGAGGTAATTGAGGTTAAGAGAGTCAAAACTTAGCAAAAAGCAACACAGGTGTTACCTTTCGTTTTGCTCATGATAGTACTGTAAAGTGCCTTGGTTTAGAGTATGGTGAGAACAAAAGCGGTATAATTAATCTCACTCTACAGAGTGGTGCAGATGTCGGGCCGAGACCGAAATAAATCGCAAAATTCTGATGTACAAGCCACAGTAAGGTGGAGATTTAGGGCAGTTGGTTCATTGCAAACGAAAAGACGGTGCAATAATGAGAAGGATTCAGACTAAGAGAAACAGGACAAAGTGCCTACTACACTTCAAGCTACTGTCTTCTTAAAAAAAGAAAAAGAAGAAAACCACACATTCTCCTACTGATATGAATGAAAAGGCTCGGCATGCTGCGGCTCGGCGTCTACGCAGACAAGCACCACCAGAGCTTCGCCCCAAGCAACATCATTCACCATGTGGAGATGCGGTCAACTTTTCTTTGATATTTTTAGAAAGTTAAATTCACCACCCAGCCGAACTGCTGTGGTGAATTAGTGTCGTAGCTTACAAATCTGATTTTTTTGTGATTTATTTAAGTCTTAGCCGAACATCTGGACCACCTGGTACTAGCGGCGGAGAAAAGCTCACCAGAGATAAGCTCACCGGAGAAAAGCCCACCGCAGTAAAGCTCACCGCAAAACCGTCAGATGCGGAGAAAAGCTCACCAGCCTTTTTGACGGATGCGGAGAAAAGCTCACCTACAAATCTAAAAATCGAGCGTACACTCAAGTGAAATGCGTTCACTCAAAACAACCTGTAAAACGTCAGGTGTTGCCCGACGAAAATGAAATAAATAATTTCTATAAAATGCTAATTAACAAAATAATGGGGGGTGGGGTAGGGGGGGGGGGGGGCTACAACCAGTGTAGAGGGCTGCAGCTTGAGCAGTTTCTGGATATTTGTTTATGAAATGACCTTTTACGTAGTATATCAGACACCGCATTGCCAAACCTCCACATTTCACCACTTGTTTAAGAAGCAGTAGTTTGAGTTCTTATCTTATTCGATTCGAAAATAAAAGGTTGTATTTCCTCTATCCCGGCTACGTCAGAATTAAATATGATAACACTCACGCGAAATGGGTTGACATAAATACCGAACGAGGGCTACAGCCAGGGTGGAGAATGAAAATCAAGATCACTTAAATCATGATTTAAATCAGACCGGTTTTATAGGATAATTTAATCAAACCTTGCCCACAAAAAATTATCCCAAAAAAGGTCTACATCTGACTGAACACAAGCAAAAAGCAGTGGTTTTCGAAGCAAATCGATGCATTGAGCTTTCTTTCTATCTCTGACTTATTCGTCAGTTACATTGCATCCTTTTTCAATGAAATCAGAACACAAAAGATAGAAATGAAAACTGAGAAAGTAATGTTGTATTGCAAGAAAATCAAATTGAAAAAACAAAAAGTCAATACAGCTTTTTTGACAACAAAAAAACTAAACTGTTTTTGTTCTAGTTTGGCGGAGTTTTCATTAACAAATTGTGTTAAAATTGCAGTAATTCTTTTTACCGGATTGTTTTCACTGATCAGAAGAATTTATCAAACAAGCTGCCACGTTTAAGAATGCATACAGTGATAAATAATCTCTTATTTTCTAGCTACAGTAATATAAGTCTGATTTAAATAAAATAAATCTGACTCAATTGAAAAAAATGACTGTCTTGGTATGCGAGTGCAAAAGGAAACAAGGGATGCATGCGAATACACATCTGTGTCTGTCTGTCCGTGTCTCACATGTTTTTCTGAGTCCCTTGCTCCTTTTGCGTTCGCATACTGAGACAGTTTTTTTTGTTGTTGTTTAAATTTAGTCACTTATTTTATTTAAATTAGACTAGTATCACTGCAGCTAGAAATAACGACCACTTTACATAATTTAATTCGAGGTGAGCTTTTCTTCGAGTTTGTGAAAAGACTGGTGGGCTTTTCTCCGGACCTGCACAAAAGTGGGTGAGCTTTTCTCTGGGATTCACCTGGTACAATGATTACAGGCAGACATATGAACCCCGGGGCTATTATATTATAGTAACACATTAGATGCAGTTCAATCACTGCGTAGGTCCTAATTTCTGTTCGTTCGCATAAGAGCCTCTAATTTCACTGACATAACATAATGCTGTGTGTCCTTACGCCTGATAACATTGTGCCCCAGAAAACTATTTAAGGTAGGAATAACTCTTGCACAGTTGAGCAAGCGTCGAGACAGCAGGGATAGAAATAAATAGTGATCTTTGTGTAACTTTCAGGAACCTTCATTTTCTGCGGAGAGTTCTTGAGACTGCAAAATTTGCCAAAGGTCCTATCATTTACAAAATTTAGGATATTACAAACATTTATAAACAAAACAATCTAGACACTTGTAGCACATATGACCACACAGTTTTCTTAGGCAAGTTAGGACCGTTACAGCTTTTTCTTTGGTGAGATTCCTGAAAAGTAACTTTTTCCTCAAACCCCTGATACACAGTTTGAGAAGTATGTTTTGATAAACGGAATTCAATTTTCATGCTCTTACCTGGGGCATCTACAATACTAGACGCGCTCCTGCGGGGCACTGTATCGGGGCCAGGCGGCATTGGCCCAGCAACAGCCACCACTGGTGCACTGCCTTGGTGCACTGGTCTGGCACTTGGCTCTCTGGCTATCCCTGCATCAATCAATATGCTCTTGCAACCAAATAGGAGAATGGCATACTAGCACAGAGAGGAGAACATAATCTCAAAGCACAAATGTGAAACACGCTACAAGTAAAAGTGATTAGGTTACTTGCCTATGTTATCGAGGACAGCATTTGTCAGCCGATTGTTTGTCCGCCTCAGGTCCTCCACCTCCGCCTGCAGGCGCCGAACTGTCGCCTGGGCTTGCTCCAGCTCCGCCTTAGCTTTAGCACAGGTCAGGCACATGCTGGGCTCTCTCTCTCTCGCCCTGCTCAACTTTGAGCGTAGAGACTTTATTGTCTTCTCAGCTTCTTCAAGCATCGCCTTAGGGACGACACCAGGGTCCTCGTCGTCGCTCGAGGTCTCAACCTTCCTTTTGCTGACGAGGCTCGTAAGCTGCCGCTTCTTCGCGGCAGCCCTGTGTTCCTTGACTGTCTTGGCTGAGGGACCAGGTGTTGACATGGAAGCCTAAAACAAATAAAACACATGCAAAGTAAGAACAGAAACAAGTTAGCTAAATATTCCGCAGATATACCTGTGCTGATGTATAATTTCCATCAAAGGGAAGCATATGCAATGGCGGATATTACGCACCAAATAAAAAGTAACAATGGTTAGCAATCCACATCTTCAAGGTATAGTGCGAGTAAATATAGATTGATCAAGCCATAATGGGACAGCAATACTATTTTTCAATGCCTAATCTATGTACAGTATAAATTTGTTACAACAAACCTGGTTATACAACAGATATTCAGGTATAACATACTGATTAGTGAAGTTCACTTGGTTTTCCTATTTGCACCACCAATTCAGCTTCGTTTCTGTATACTACATACTCCTTTTGCAATGGAACGAAATCTTGGTTAATGTCGAAGTCGGTTTGACCGTATGTTGTGTTGAAGACCTCAGAGCTTGTGGGGCCGACGCTCGTGCTGCACAACGCACGGAAGCTGGGCTCGATTCCCACCCTGGCCTGTTTCCATCTGGATATGCATTGTATCGGCGTACATTGGTGTAATCACTTGTGTGTGATAGATGTTAAAGACCCCAGCTACAGTCAAGCTCATTTGAGGCAGACTAACTTCCCACTGACTAACCCTCATCGATGCAATTGTTATTAACTCGAGTGTCAATATTTTTTTATCTAAAAGCTAGCAAACAGGAACAAAAATGGATTCCCCTTCTGGGTTGACCGAACAATTAGGATTTATGTACTGAGGTTACTACTTAGCAAAACTTTAGACCGGACCCTTAAAAGAAAACAGTTCTACTTACTTTCAACGGACCCTCAAAAATCCGTGGAATGACCATACGCTTCCTCTGTGTCATCTCTTCAAGGAGGGCTTTCTTTGATTCTGCCAATGCAAAAGGAAAAACAGTTAGCAACTGAAGACGCTGACACATATTTTTCCCGAAATGCAAGTGAAAATTTTTTATGCTCGGCTAAATAAGTTGGAGAGGTCAGTGCCTGCACGAAGTGGGTGGAAGTTTCATTGATACATATCCCACTAAAGTGCAGATGCCCTCGTACTCTGACTTTAAAAACAATACAGAGAATAGCGTTATGTCTGACATAACTTAGGTTCAAACGTGTCTTTTACCCAAAATTCATTTCAACACTTATAATTCATTGGTTTATAGCTTTAAGTGCCGCTGATGGCACGTCCCATACCTTTTGGCTGCATAGTGCTAAAAGTAGCAAACTACAAAAGCAAGACAAAAAATTGCAAATGTGGGTCAAGGCTTCACAAAAAAAACACCACTTTCTTGATTGAGGGTTTCCAGAATGTTGGAAGTCCAGTAGCTCGCCTGTACCTTTTCTGTCATTTCTATCGCAAAAGAGAACCAGGATTTTAGAAAACAGTTGAACAGAAGAGCATTCATACCAAAAAGTTTGAGTGCTAATGAGCAACCAAAATGGCCTGAGTAATCATGTTCAACACAACCATGCACACAAAGCCTTCCTAAAGTAGGTACTGAACACATGTGCGAAAACTATGTCAACAAAATACTAGCGAAAGCAATTCAAAACAAAAGTTAAACGTCTGTCGAACGTAAGTTAGATGTTTAACATGAAATGCTTATAGCTCTCGTTATCGCCAAACCTTCTCCAAAACCTTTTCAAAATTGATTCTGAAACCCTTTCAAAATTTATTAATTAACTCTTTCAAAACTGTTATGAAATTGCAAACACAATTTATCTCACGACAGGTATCGAACCTGTGTCAGCGGGCTGAGAGCAGACTTGGAAGTAATCCGTTACAAGTAACGGAATTACCTGTAATTCATTACAAGTAAATCCGTTACAAGTAACGGAATTACTTGTAATTCATTACTTTTCTAGTAATTTTGTAATTAATCCATTACTTTTTTGAAAATGTAATTTGTAATCTAATTTCATTACTTTTTCAGTAACGTGTTACTGAAATTACTCGTTAAGATTCTTCTGCCCCGTCAAAGGAAAAAATAGAGTGGAAGAAGGGCGATGCAACGGCCTTCGCGCTTTTAGCATGGTAACACAAGACGGGGGTTCCCTCGCGAAGAGAGTGCTGGCGAGGGAAAGGAATTTACGGAAACCGCGACAGCCCAGCCAGAGCCCGTTTCTAGAACGGACTGCTTTGAGCGCACAAAAGAGCAGAAAACTAATGGCCCATAAAACTGTCGCGTGGGAACCCCCTCCTATCCGCCCAAACCCCTGCATGTTAAGTGTCCCCAAAAACCAATCAGCATTTCTTTTTTTGTCACACGAGACCCTCCTTTGCTTGTCGATGTTCTGCCTACACACACCCAGCCCGCAGACGAAAAAAAATTGTAACGAGACCTTGATCCTGCTCATTTTTGACAGCGTTGTGAAAGCTAAATACTGGCTGGACCAACCAGCTTCGTGGCTTCTGTCACTTGACTTTGCACTAGCAGATGCGTAAGGCACAAACATAAAGGAAGCGATGGCAGCAGCTCATTGGAACAGAAAAGAAATGTAGCATCAACACTACTGTCAGTTCACACAGTAACTTTCGACAGCAGGCGATAAGGTGGCTGGGGAGCACAGCCAAAATGGCTTGGGAGTTCGAAGCTGAACCCATATTCCTAGAAACGAGAATGTTGGGGTTCTCGTCAGCGGATTGTGCCCACGGGAACTTACTCCGAGATTTTATAAAAAGGGAACACAGCCCGAGTTTTCTGAGAATAAACAGTGGCTGACTTGGACACGGGAGTTAAAGGGGCCCTGCAATCATATTTAAGCGTCTACCTTTTTTGCAGTTTCCACGTCTCTTGGGTTCGGGGAAGCCAGCAGGCACGGAGAGAGTAATTAAATATCAGTGCGGTCATATTCTAACCGGACGACGTGGAAACCTCCTCCATCGACGAGTGTGACCCGCGGTACCGAAAGCGCGCGATCTGTGAGGTCTTTGGTCCTAGGCTTACTACTGGTCAGAGTCGCTAAAAGCTTCTTTCTAGTCGAAATACAAAATATAAGTGGCGCGAACTGTTTTAATTATTTATATAAGTAGTTTTTGTTCAGTATTTTAGATAAAAAAAAGAGACGAATGCAGTTTATAAAGTACGGAAACAAGAAATGACCCGTCGACATACCCGCCACCAAGCGGTGGAAATAGCGGCGCATACTAAAAAGGAGTAGTGGGTTCAGGCACCGACACGGAAAGGTCCCGAATGTATGGGGCGGCGCTGCGGTCGTATGGACAGGAGGATCCGACCGGCTCCGAGCGTTCCGAAGGCCTTCGGCGAGAAGCTTTGCCTTGCGGTTTAGCCGTTTCACGGTATGGCAGCGCGAAGTGGCTCCCATTGTCAACTGATCTTTACCCCGTGTTTGCTGTCCTTTGTGGCCAATGAAGTGTCATGCCAAATTAGTGTTTAATCGCGCAGAAAATGCAATGAGAGCCGCTCTGGCTGCCCGCTGCATACAGCCTTTCCAGAACATGCTTTAGTGGTGCCCTCTCGCGCCGTCGACACGGAGTGCGGCAGCCGTGAGCGCTCGCTAAGCTCACTACCCCTCCTCTAGTTCACGGCCACTCCAGCACCCAAGGACGTCACGAGGAAGGTTATTTTTTGCTTGTTTTTGTAATTTTAATTCGCCTATGAATTTTAAAATAAAGCAAATTTCGAGAAAAGAAGAGCTTCACCAAGTTACTACGTTCAGTGCGCTCAGGTTCGGTGCAAATTAAAAACCAGTAAAAAAGTCCTTGCAGGGCCCCTTTAAGGCAGCGTAAGGCAGCTGTAAACACGTGAGATACATTGAAGCCTGCTGTTCACTGAAAATTTAAATAATTTCTAAACGGAAAAATCAGCTGAGCTGAAAGATTGTGGATTAATTTTTCGTGTGAAGTTTCGGTTTTGATTCAACAAGCGGGACTCTCTGAAATTTGCCCAAACGCAAGTACAGCATGTTGGTCTCACAGCGAGTTGGTTTTAGTGGCTACACCAGCTCCTATTTAGGCAATATGCAGCAACCATAGAAAAACCACATTTTCAGGAGAGTCGTGTTCTAAAGTTTGGCGATGCCATATTTCGAATGGCGTGCGTGCCTCCACCGCCCATGTGCATTCGTTGCATGTTTATGGGATTCAGTTCTGTCCCGGGTGGACAGCGCTAGATTCGTTTATATCGAACACCTGTTCCAGTCCTTCACAGCTTTATAGATCCATTCTCCTAAAATTATTATCCTAAAATAATCGGTAAATATAGTACTCAGTCTGTTTTATTATTGATAGGGCCCGAAATTCCCCCCGCAAACACGCAGTAGATATTGCACGCATTTTGCGCGTTTCTTTAAAGTAACCCAAAAGTAATCGTGTAAAGTAACAAAGTAATTAATCAGTTACAGTTTCCGAGATTTGTACACCGAGATTACGTGATCCGTAAAGTTATGCTAGATGGAAAAAAAGGTTTGTAAAAGCTGAATACTACTCACTTGCCAGGAGTACGATCCTCGCCTCGTAGTAGCCTTCCTCGTTCCCGGTCTCAGACCTCCAATAGGCCTGCACAAGCTCCGTCGGGATGTCGGTGTCCGATTTCGGGTCATAATGTTTTACCAAACTAACAGGCATAATCGCCTTCTCGTTGTCGGACGGAAAGCGAACGTAGACATAATACATGTCGCGACGTCGTCAACAAACGAAAGCAAAACTGCAAAAATTAAATATATAGATCAACGCGAGAAACACAGGACGAGAACTTAGCGGCGTCGTCGACCAACAAAAACAGAACTATGCAAAATTAAAGTGATCGAATCACAACGAGAAAACAAGAGACGACGATTCCGCGGCGTCGTCTACCGACAAACAGAACTGCGCAAAATTCGAAAGATCGATTAACGAAAAATGTTCGATGAAAGCGAGCGCTGGCAAGGCAAAGAGATACAAAGAAGCAAGAAGCACGTCTCACGAGGACATGCGCGAGCACGGGAACATCCGGTTTTCGGTAGAAATGTCGACTTTCCCAAGTCACAGAAACCGGGTTGACTTTAAACATGACTACACGAAACCGAAACCATACATTGCGAACATTTTTATCACTTTTATGTCAGTCGCGAAGAGCGATAGATCCCCCTGTGAGAATTTCTGTACGAGACAGCTCTGAGACAAGGGAAACAAAAGGAAAAAAAAAAAAAAAAGACCAGGACAACATTGTACTTTTTTTTTATTTGTATGGTCGTTCAGTTTCGAGAGGCTCTCTCGCAATAGGTTAGGCTAGGTGGCGCAAGTTAACACCCCAATACATAAATATACCATGGCGTTTATTTATCTATTTATATATGCCGGCGTTCCGGCGTTTTCGTTTTTACTGATCGGCTGTTTCCCCGTGTTATTTTGCGGTGATTTTTAATTGCCATTTCTACAATGGCTACGTGGATTGTGCGTGGACTCAATTCCTGCGACTCCGTCGTCCGTGGCCGTGTTCCAAAATTTACTCGATCTTACTCCAGGGTAAGGGTTTTGTACCCTTGGCGTTCTAAAACCTATCCACGTCCAGCGTTTTTAAATCTGTGCTGTCACGTGATACGATCCGCCGGAGTAACTCGGATCCACTTGGGTGAGATTTGGAACACAGCCCGTGTGTCTCCTTCGTCTGCCGTCTCGGTAATGCGCGTCTAATTACCTCGAAGCTCGGCTTTGTTCCTGTCGTCGGCACTTATTTTATGTCTCGTTTTTAGTCTGATTAATCGTGCTCCTGTTGATTGCTTCTTTGTGGACTGCGTCTCCGACGCCATGAGCTACGCTGGCGTGAGCTTCCTAGCCGTGCTGGCCGTGCTGCTACCTCGGGTCTGCCTCGGGTCTGTTAATCTACTTTGTGTTCTTTTCATATAGGCTCCTTTTCGTTCGTTTTGTATCTTATAGTTCCACTTGTTCAGAGCCTGCCTCGGGTCTGTTAATCTACTTTGTGTTCTTTTCATATAGGCTCCTTTTCGTTCGTTTTGTATCTTATAGTTCCACCTGTTCAGAGCCTGCCTCGGGTCTGTTAATCTACTTTGTGTTCTTTTCATGTAGGCTCCTTTTCGTTCGTTTTGTATCTTATAGTTCCACCTGTTCAGAGCCTGCCTCGGGTCTGTTAATCTACTTTGTGTTCTTTTCATATAGGCTCCTTTTCGTTCGTTTTGTATCTTATAGTTCCACCTGTTCGGATTTCTGTACTGAGTGCTGTGTGCAGTTTTAGTTTTCATGACTTTTTGACGTGCTACCATGGACTCGACTCGACGTCGACGACTCCTGTACATGGAGAAGGGAGCACCCTTCAAGCTACCGAGGACCACGTTATTTCGTTCGAAGAAGGAGGCTGCGGCAAACAGCGGCCATGACTCCACAGCTGCCAGCTCCCACGACGTCCTCAGTGATGGCGAAGAGCTTGACGCCGATTTCGATGTGCCAGCGACTGTGACTGTAGAAGATCCTGTCTCTCATGAGAGTGAAGACGAGGAAACAGTTCACTCAAGGGCAGAAACTCCTCCTATTTCTGATGAGACCACGGAGCGACCACCGCCGGTGGACGAAGAGGATCTAATAGCAGCAGGCCTACGGGCTTTTGGGGCGGAAACGCTGCCCCATTCCACAACCACAAAAGCAGCTGCAGTTGCCATGATAATGACGTTTGTGGCTGGCGAAGGGTTAAGCTGGAAGGGCCTCGATAACCTCCTTGTGATGATCAACTACTTCTTTGCACCGGAGCCAGCCGTTCTGCCCCCCAGCAAGTACCTCTTTCGGAAGCTCTGGGGATCCGAGACAGAGTCGACAGTTGTGCGGCACTATTACTGCCGTGCATGTAATGACCTTCTGGACATTGCAGAGGAAGCTGGCATCTGTCCAACATGTGACAAGACCACCAGTCTGAACGATGCAAAAAAAGATGGTGCCTTCTTTGTTGTCCTCGACATCCACAAACAGCTAAATCATGTCGTACAGAGAAGCAAGCCAGCCCTCCACACAAAGCTAACCCAGGTAGCCAGCGACCCGGGGACAGCCAGCACCATCATGGACATCACCGATGGCCAGGCGTATGCCAAACTCAAGGCGTCGGGGGCTGTACAAGGTAGCGACCTCACGTTGACTGTAAGCACTGATGGGAGTCCGGTGTTCACATCTTCTGGAGCATCTGTGTGGCCTATCCAATTCACAGTCAACGAGTTGCCAGTGCCTGAACGGTTCCGGCTCTCCACTCTAGCCGGGCTTTGGTTCGGGAAAGGGCACCCGAATATGACCTTGTTTCTTGGAAAGTTTGTTGAGGGAGTGAACGCCATGGAACCAGTCGTCTGGCAGCACCAAGCGACTCAACACTCATCGAAAGCATTCGTCCTGTGCTTCTGCTTAGACGCCCCTGCACGCTCCTCCGTTCAGAACATTGTTCTCTTCAACGGGTATTACGGATGTCCGTGGTGCCACATCAAAGGAGATTATGTTGACGGTAAGTGCCTATTTGTGATTATTAAAGCAGATGTGTAGAAGGTTTTATGACTATTTCAACCATTTCAACATAACCTTCCAGGAAGCCTCAGATTCCTTTCATTCGAGGATGTGCCCGGGAGGACATCAGAAGGGGTCCGACGTGACATGGACCTGGCACTGGAGACCTCCATGACAATCAACGGCTACAAGGGCCCCTCGCCTGCCGTGAACCTCCCACACTTTGACTTGGTGTGGGGCTTCACGGTGGAGTATATGCACGCCGTGCTGCTGGGCGTCACTCGCCAGATCACGGAGCTGCTGCTGTCCTCCACTAACTCCAACGAGCGCTTCTACATAGGTAAGTTTGAAGGCATCATTAGGGTTCTGCATTTTTGGAGAAATCCAATAAAATCTGAAAAACACTCGCCGGAAAAAAATATGCCGATTCGGATTTATCCGAAAGACTCGGAATTTTTGGATTGCGAGCTGCTTCTCAGCTCGTCCGACCTCTATATTTTTCCGGGATCTTCGAAAAAATTTTGCATTTCTCCTCTTTCTTTTTAGCGATAACTTTGATGTGTAGGCAGCAGAAAAGTATGCCTTTAAGCAGCTTATCATAAAAAATGAGGTGGCCCCTCTGACCAGAGTCCAGTAAGTCTCGCATATGAATACTCAATTTTTGTGTACTATAAAAGAAAGCTCTGAAAAACTCAGAATTTGTGGTAAAAAATAAATTATAAAAATGCAGAACCCAAAGCATAATTGAAGTGTTAATACATTTTTTGAGTGATGGAATTGTCAAGAATGGTGTTACGCTGAAATTCATTTCAGCGTACATTGCTACTTTATTTGAAGACTTTCCGCTAACTTCAAGGTGTTTGCCACTATTTGTTTGAGAAAAACAGTACCTAAAATGTCTGGGTCCTCTTTCTGTGGGAAAGTAAGCTAATCCATAAAATTTGCTAGCCACGTCGTAGAGATGGGAGATCATCCAAACTAGTGACAGACGGACAGACTCAGTGCCACCCGTCGTGGAGAGAACCCTGACCTTGTCTCGCTCTTCATTCATGCGTCCCCTCATGGTGTCGGTGTACATGATGAACTGCTTCGTCAGGAGATGACCGATTTGCATATGGGAGGTTCTTAGTGAGATGGTTTAGTACCATGCTGTGCTAAGGATCTGTGACGTGCGTTGAGTTGGCAATGACACTGTCACATTGCACCACCCCACATTGAGGCACACGTCTGATAGACACAAATCATAGCATTTCTGCGTCGCATGGAGGCACTGCGGTGCCTGGAATTATCTCCAACCAGAGTGTTCACTGTGTTTTCATTTTGAATCCATTCTTTCTCACCTGATTAAATCAGGGAACTGAAGTGCTGTCAAACGTCACCATTACGGTGGTGGTAGTATAGCAACAAAGGTGTATATGGCAGATGCTGGATTTGTTGTGTCTAGCTTCTCATCACAACATTCGACAGTAGCTAGACAGATACGAGTTGTAATGCCACGACGGCAGGGGCATGGTGCTCGTCTGTGTCAGCGCTTCCTTTTGGAAGGGACTGCCAGGATCGTGACACCCAATAGCATGACACCCCGGCTCCTCAATGAAATATTTGTCAGCAGTTCGGGCACACTTTCAGCACCTGGGAGCTATAGGATGGTAAACGCACGTATAAGTAATAGACCTACGTATAGAGTGATAGAGCACTTTATACATAGGTCCCTTTGGTAGCAGAGTAGCATAATCTAGAACGCCATCTCTCGGCGGTGAATGCCCACGGTTGCGACGGTGCCAGACTGCCCTTTAAAATGCACTTAGAAATAGAAAAAAAAATATTTTTTTTTTAGCTTTCTGGGCAGTTTTTAGAATAAATGATGGCTGTATCATTATCTGCATGTATTAAAAAAACAAACAATGTATTTAGTAGTTTTGAACCTTGAAGGAAACACAGAAACCTCTTTTTTTAATTAAAAAGGGCCTGATTAGCGGCGTTCGAGCAGATGACGACACACCTCGAAGATCTCTTGGTTACTCACGGTTGTCGAGGAAGCGCGGGGAAACTTCGTTCACGTGATCAGCGTTAAAGAATCCGCAAGGCTACTCTTCGCTGCGGAAGCAAGTGGGTGCAGGGCGTCTGCTACAAAACGAAAGTTGCCTTTTAAAATTTCGTTATGCATTCAGTAAACTGGAAACTTTTATGAAAGTATTAGTGTTTTATATGCTTCACGACAGAATAGTTTTGAAAAGTGAGCATGGCTCGTGTTTTCTCAGAAAACATTTTTTCGTTCCATCGATTTTCATTTATTCTCTTGCAGGGGGGAGACAGAGCGTAGTGGGCACCTCCTCAAACCGAGAGTACCATGTGACACGCACCGCGCTGCTCTGTGGCCCACATTGTCGGCGAAACACGCAGATCGAAGGATTGCATTACTCTGCTCCCGAAGGGAGATATATATTGCTCTACTAGGTGACACGTGCCAGACAACGTAGCACTCTGCTATAAATCCCACCTCACAACCCATGTGGTGTTTCAGATTGCCACTAAACTTCAAAAGCTTTTTGTGGTTCTTAGCGACCTATTATAAAATCCCAAGCAAGTACCCATCCAAAAGTTGGAGATAGTCTCGAAAAATTGGGAATGGGCACTTGTTAGTAGAGATGTCACAAACCTCCCAAAGCTCAAGTTGAAGAGGTTTGGTAAAAACATCTTTGAGGCTTCAATTTACGAAGTTTGCAACTTTCTTATTCCACTAAGGTTTGAATTGCAAGTTCGAAGTCCTTGAGATGTCTGAAAGTTTGAGTTCAACAGCCTTGAATTTCTTTAAGGTTCCAGTCATAAAAAAGTATTTGGAATCTAATGGAAGTCTGAGTTTCACAGTTTTAGATTCACATAGTTTTATATACAGTTCTATTTTGCAATAGTTTGGTGTGTTCCTATCACTCGTATTACACACCAGCATTTTCATTCATTTTGACGTTGTGAAATGAGAAATGTCACGTAGTATCAAAGAGCCGGAGAGCCATTGCTGCTCTGTACGTATAATAAGGCTTATGCCTTGCCCTTTTTACGAGTGTCTGCCTTGGGCCTCAGCTTGGGCCATCTCCCTTTTTTTCATCTTGGAGTCTCCTTTATTTCTTGGAGATTGGGGATTCTGAAACCTTACTCCTCTTTTTTATCTACAACAATTCTATTGTAGGCAGCCCCAGTTCAGTCGCAGCACTGGACAGGCGTCTACTTCTAATCAAGCCTCCCCACTGCTTCACAAGGCTGCCAAGGTCGCTGGGAACTCGTGGCAACTGGAAGGCATCTGAGTGGAGGCACTGGCTGCTCTTCTACTGCCTCCCCTGCACACAGGGAATCCTCCCGTTGCGGTACTGGAGCCACCTTGCCAAGCTTGTTGAGGGCATCCACCTACTCCTGAGGGAGGAGCTGACTCCGTCTTCTATCGACCAAGCTGGTGAGAGCATGTAATTCGGCATTGGGGGGTCAATAGTTTATAGGCTTCCATGCTTTCGGTATATACTGATAATCCACAAAAAGTAACTCCTGAAACGCTTTTCTAGAAATCGGTAACAACTGAAAACCCTGAAGTGAAGTTGCCTTGAATAAGAAAAACTCCAGTGTCACGTCAAGGAGCCTTCATCAACAGCTTAATTTGTGTTGACCCTAAACACTGTGAGGCTTCTGCTTTTTTCAGAAATTCCTTCTATGTGTGCTATTTCCCAAAAACTGTTCTATACCATTACATTTTCTAGAACCGCCTTAAATATGCGTCTTTTCTTGTGACATGAGCCCCAATAAACTTTGATTCTGCTGGACCTCTAAATAGATTTCAAGCACAATAAGTACAAAAAGGAATTTGAAAACAAAACTAGCCTTTTTTACGTGCATACTGTTCTCTGTGTGCAGAACAGTAGAAATTCGAGTATACAACAGTCAAAAGTGCAAATGGTGAAATGGACTTTCCATCTTTAAGAAGGTTGCGAAACATATGGTGCGATGTACCACAGCTGCCTTCAGTACATACGGCAAATAGTGACTATAGCAGAATCCAAGCATCTGGGCCTAATTCAGCTTCTCTCTTCTGTCGGCCGGTGTTCGATACTACAACTCGTAACCAGAATTGCAGCAGATCAGTTCACAGAGTTTGCAGTAGCAGTCTTGAGGGTAGAGCAGTGTAAACGGCAAGTGTGAAATTGAGCAGCAGTATTCTTAAAGGGCCACTCAAGCAGTATTTATGCACCTGGTTTTTTTTGTGTCCCATGCCTTTTTAGTGGTTCAGGAGATTTGGGGGACCAAGGCAAAACCACAAAATAATAGTGAATCATATTTTAATTTGACGAGGTGTGGAACAGTTGGATGTATGGTGGCGCTGCATGGTGCTAAACGCGCGTAGCAGATGACGTTTACAGACCTGACTTTCTGATTGGCCAGATCCATGAAATGTTTGTCTTTGAACACATAATAATTATTTACTGACGTTACTTCTATCGAGCTGTGAGAGCAATAAACTAAGAAATAGTTTGAAAACAGTGGAAACAACGAGAAGTGCACCGAGTTGATGCGGCCCCCTGAGAAGCAGCTCCACAGTTTTCCATTGGAGGGTCCTGATACGCCATGGAGAGCCCTTTTTCTTGCATGACCTTGTAATTTTAATTTGCTCCTAACCTCCGAAATAATGTGAATTTTGTAAAAAAATAATTGTTTCTTCGTGCTACTATGTTGCTTGAGGTCAGCCTCGCTGCAAGTTTCAGACCAGTGAAAAAATTGTTGGAGGTTCTCAATAAAGGGGCTCTAAAGAGGTTTTTGAAGACTCATGTTTTTGTTATATAATGTAGTAGATGCCATTCATATGCAGTTATATTATCTAAAGTTATTCAGTGTTTGAGATAATAAAACTGCATGTTCAGCTTGTGACTATGGAAAATACCCGGAAACTGGGTATGGTTTTCCTAGTTTTCTGTGGCAGTGATACATGCGCTCGTCTGCTTCTCGGAGCGTTTGCAAGTAACGCTTCTGGAAGACGCTTTCCTTCTCATGTCTCTGGGTCCCGTTACGGATTTCTTATCATCTGTGGAATGCGGTTATGTTTTGTTATATTTTAACTCCAACACTAAGAGAATGTGCAGCTTAAAAAAAAAAAGGGAAAAACAGCTTGTGCGCAGTTCAGTCTGCACGCACGCCTGGCTCGGATGAATCCTCCAGAAGCCATCGCTCGCAAGTGGCGGGCAAGTCCCTTCGTTGTTCGGCTTTTCTTTGATGCATTGGATGCGAGCTAGTGTTCTGCGAAATTTTGCAGAAAAGGGTGTATGGCAAACTTTTGATCACAATTTTTTTATAGGGAAATAGGTCATGCACAGTTCCGAGCTTGCTCACATAGAATTAGCTGTACCCATGAATAGATGATCTCAAAAATGTTGTTAGTGCCCCTTAAAAATCTATGTAAATATTCTTGTTTTCACTTCAATAACTGAAGTAAATCAAATTTAGGTTTGTAATGGCTTATCCCTTTAATGTGATGTATCATGATACCATTGAAGCTCCAGTATTTTTTTATTTAAGTTACACAGGTCATATGAAAAAAAGCACCATTCTTCTCTGACAACCCAATGTTGTAGGAGCTATTTTGAACAGCATATGAGCTCTGCATTTGTCACACTTAATTTTTTTGAGGTGACAAGTATTGTAGATGCTATGCTAGTCTCAATGAATGTGAATGTTATCAGTAAATCTAGATTGGTTGTTTGGGAGCACATTCTTTTATGCATGAACGCTGCTGTTTGCTGCAGAGCAAGAATAATGCGGGGCCGCTATTGACTATCGCTTATTGCTTTTCGTTTCAAGAGACCCTCCTGTTGGCCTTCGTAGCCAGCACCAGGATCCTCTACAAGGACCTGGCGATGACCTTCAACGTCCACCAGCTCCTCCACCTTGCAGAGGCTGCGCGGCAGATGGGACCACTCTGGGGCCACTCTGCATTTGTGTTCGAGAGTGGGAATGGGCACCTGGTCAAACTGGTAACTGGGGCAAACGCAGTGCCAAGCCAGATTGTGGAGAGAGTGGTGATGCAACAGCACCTAGAGTGCCTTCTGACCTCGCCCCTGTTGTCAGACAGCTGTAAGGAGACGTGCAACAGGATGCTGGGGTACCCTAAGCTCCTGAACTTTATGTCGGTTGGTGAAGTTGGTCTGCTTGGCTGCCCTCACAAGCTGGTTCTCTCTGAGCAGCTCAAGTCAGCCCTCTCGGAGTATGTTGATGAGTGCCCTGACCTTGCTGCAGAGTACACAAGGTTTGTCTACAAAGGACAAATCTTTCGCAGCAGGTCACACAAAAAACCTTTCAAGTCCGACTCCTCAGTGGTACAGACACATGACCTGGAGTATTTTGTAATCCAGAAGATCCTGTGTTTAAGGTCACAAGTGCTCCTTCTTTGTGACGAAATTGTCACAACAGCAAGCAGTGTCCTTCCAAAGCATATTAAGGAGTGTTTCATCTCCATGGCCGGGACCAAACATGTTGTCAAGCCACATGCAATCAAGGCGTCTTGCCTTTTCTTTCAATTTCAGAGCCCCGCTATCTCCTACGTTTGTGACTTGGCGAACAGTGTTGAGCGTGACTAGGCTGTCTTACTCTCCACATTAGTAACTCTGTCTATGACCATTAGTGGCAAGATCCACATCGGACTCCTTGATATGAAATCTTAAACTGCCCTGGGAGACAGCAGATAAGATTTCTGAAGGTAATGAAATGCCAACTGTGTTTACATGTCTCTTCTGCAGTTCTGTTGTGAAAATGTCATACAATGTGTATTCTGATATGGCTTGTGAGTCATTGTTCTGTAAAAAAAGAAGCGTCTGTGATGGTGACAACAAGCCATTCTGTTTCGCACCGTATCCTCTACTCTGCTCAGGAGCGGATGAAAGAGAGTGTTCCTGCTCGAGCTTGTAGATATACGTTGTAATTTGCTTCCTGTTGGGTTTTTTATTTATTTCTTTTTTTCTCTTCAGTTAGTGCATGTTGTTGGCATTGTGTACTAGAAAAAGAAATGGCCTCGCCATCAGCAAAGCGCACAATGAGGCTCTCCAACTAAAGAGATAAAGTGAAATGAAGCGTATATTTGTCGTGGGCCCTGACATCTCAAAAGCTACGGCATTGGATTCACAAGTTGAGGGACACAGATTGAAATTCAAGCGCGGCCGGCATCTTTTATGCTTTTAGAATTTTGGTGTTTCACACTTGCAACCAAGGACGCACTAGAGGAAGTGCTTGAGGCTGTCCCTATAACATATTCTGTGTTCATAACGAACATGAAAAGACAAGAGGAGCTGTTACAAGCACCTGTGCAGGTGTCGGCTTGTTATATTGCAGTTGATGGGAAGACTTCCAATATGAAGTTTATATATGGAGCTGAAAATTGTATCTTTTTTGTGAGCTTTTATAACAATCATTCTTAAGTCATTCAGAAAGTGAGGGGATCTGAATCCAGCACGAGCAGTGGTGGCTGCTAAAATTATGCCTTTTTTGCACAGGTTTTACGACTGTGTCGTATTTTTAATTGTCAAAGCCGTTTGTCACAAGATTATTTAAATTGTATCTTGTTCATTATTACGGACAAAGCTCTTCACGCAGCTATCCAGACGTCCAAACTATGACATGTCACTACTGATGCAGGCTCAAATGTGAAGGGGGCTTGGGAAGATATTGTGAATGCAAACAAGCTGCACAGCAACAATTAAAAAAAATTCTAGGTGCGACTTTTTGGGACGATTCATATGGACAACTTTTTCTGATGTCGTGGCAAACTGTCGGAATGATAATTTGAAAGATAGGTGATTCAAGATGCATGATCTGGCAGATGCGCACCTGCTAAGGCGCTGGAAGGTTTCTACTGCGACAACTCATTTCTCGACCAAACTGTGTGGTGTTACGACAAGTAGATTCTGGAAAAGAAAATCCTCCCTAGCTATAACAGTCTATTTCTAGTAGCCTGCCATTAGAGTTACTAATTTGTTCCTTCAGCCATGAGAACCATTACTGCAGATTTGTTGCCTGAAAAGCTAATGTACCTGAAAGTTTCCATAGTTTCAGGTGGGACTAATCGCATGCAGCTGGCACTGCATGGTCAATCAGATGGATCTGATACTTGTGCACAATATGATTGAGGTCCTTCGTTTTTGGGTTTTCTAGTTTTCAGAAATCGAGAGGGGGGGGGGGGTAAAAACTGGGTGCTACATTCTACCCTGATAAGTGGTACGAAATCATACTTTTCTAGAAACCATTCCGGGATTTGGGCTATTTCAGATGTTATCTATAGAAAAGATATCTGAACATCTCTTCAGTACAGAGCAGAACAATTCAGAACATCCCATGTCTGAACTGCTTTACTTGCTTTACTTGCTTGTTTCTGCCTATTATTCATACTTCGTTGAACTAGGTAGTTCAACGAAGTATGAATAATAGGCAGAAACAATTAATGCTCGAGCTCACGCAATATTTTTAATCTCTCAAAACTTCTCGCTAACATATATGTATGCTGTAGTGCATTTGAGGCATCTCCATGTTCACATATCGATCTGTTTTAGACCTTATAACTAAATGTGCTCTTGACGTAGCATGGCTTCCATTTCTAATATACACCATCGTCGACGCAATCTTTTTAGATTTCATAGCGCGCAATAGTATTGTGCCAACAGACCATTAAGTCAATTCCTTTTTTTCCTTGATTTTGCTTTTAGCAGGTGCCATCTACGGTGGAGACACTTCTGGAACTGGTCCTAGAATGTCTCCTAATTTTCATACTTCTAGCTGGTTTTCACCTTTAAAAAAAGTGTGTTTTCGGGGAGAAGTTTGATTTAACCACATTTTCATGAAACTCGTTCGGGGCACAAAAATTGGGAAATGAAGGGTTTTAACCGAAAATGAAGAACCTTAGATATGACGCATGTTCACTTGTTTCATGGTTGGAATTCACCTGCCCCTGTTTTCAGAGCTGAGTTGAACTGGTTTAGTTTTTGTAACAAAATAGATTCTTAAGAAAGTTGACAAAACTCTTGGGATTTTGTCATCTTTTATTGAAATTAATTGTATCCAGGTGGAATTAAACCGGTTGACTACATTGCAACATCGGCGATAACAATGAGTTTGAATAATCTAGCTTGAGCCCGTTGGCAACTCATGAACTTTTACCTATTCAGCAAATATGCATTGATTCTACGAAGGATATTTGAAATAAATATGTTGATTTAGCCAAGTTACTAAACCTTGAAAATTTTTTGTCTGATTGCTAATACTTTACAAATGACCTACTGATGACGTGTGAGTGCAATAAATCTACCAGCTACACTTGTACATGTATGTAAAAAGAAGCACATTGGTGCTAGGTGCAACAATCTTAAAATGTGTTTGTGTATATCTGCTTTTTGAATGTTTTACTTATGCTCCTTAATAAATATATTTTGTGATGGACAAAACAGCATGTGGAATCATTCATTATGTATTTATTTGCTTAGCTGTTAGCAATCTGCGTTCAATGCACTAAACTTTCCTTTTGCTCTGGATGTGCATTGTTTTATCTTTTTACGGTACTTAGGAAGCTGTCGTTTTGTGGTTAAGTTTCCAATATTGGTGGGTAAATTATGACCAGACTTTATTGACATCCAATTTGCGTGATAAGAAAATGAGAAGTTTAGAAAACGCCCACTGGCCAAGCAGTTTTGGCCAACACTGCTTGTCCGGTCTCCCCAACCTTTCAATGTTGCAACGTCCGCCATGTGCAAATCGGAGGTAGTCTGTTGAAACTTGTTCTAACTCCTTTGAACCGGACATTGCTAAGTCCGCTCTGCGAAATCCAGAAACTGTCCGCCCAAACTATTTCTACTTCGCCTTTTCACGGGATTTGGCAAGGTCCGGTATCCGCACACGGAAAATTTCTTCACCGAACTTTCGCTTGACCTTTTCACCGGATTTGGCAAAGTCCGCTGTGTGCAAAGCGGAATTTTCCGTTCTGCACTATTTCCGCTTTGCCTTTTCAACGGACCTGGCAAAGTCCGGTGTCTGCAAACCACAATTTTCCGCTCTGGACTGTTTCCGCTTTGCCTTTTCACCGGACTTGGCAAAGTCCGGTGTCTGCAAACTGGAATTTTCCACTCCGAACTATTTCCGCTTTGCCTTTTCACCGGACTTGGCAAAGTCCGGTGTCTGCAAAGTGGAATTTTCCACTCCGAACTATTTCCGCTTAGCCTTTTCACCGGATTTCCTATTTCCGGTCTGTTTTCAAACCGGCTTTTTTGCTAGGGGCCATGCTCAATTGATTTCTCACGTACGTAGATCGGGCAATCAGGAAGCGACTGAATGATTGCGCGCCGGGCTGCTGGCCGTACCGTTATGTAAATGACTACATTATCATGCATGAAGAGCAGACAGACTCTGAGATTATCCTGGAGGCCTTATCGTCGGGCCCCGCAGGCCTTGTCTTTAAAAGGGAGGACCCCTCCGACGGAACTCTCCAATTCTTAGACCTTCGTTTGGCGATCCATCCCGGGGGAATCTGCTGGGAGTTTAGGCAAAGGACGGAAGAAGCCAGTTCCGCATTTCGCTAGCGCTCAATCCAAGACCGTTAATTAAACCAGGGCTCGTCAAGTCCCTTATGACGTCAGCGCGTTCTAGATCCTGCCCCCGTTACGCGGAGCTATAGTGTCCGGCTGCAGACGCGGAGGTTGAGGAAGGCCGACTTTCCCGACGACCTGCTGGACAACTCGCTCAAGAGGCTAATTTTCGCCCCTTCTACTCCGACACCGGCACCCAGACAAGGGAAGAAAAAGCTGGCCGTCATTCCGTATACACACAACACAGCGCATCGGCTAAAAGCGCTCGCGTCCAGATTCGAAGTAGGGGTGGCGTTCAGCTGCAAATTCAAACTCAGTTCTCGTCAATTCTCAAGCCGTTGAGTTATGTTGGCGCTGTGAGGGAGCTGTCAATAGTTGATCCCAGGCACTTCGATAAGCTTGTGGAGCAACATGATTGGAATACTTTTCTTCTAACTACATCTCCAGCTGACGGTTATGAGCAGTTTGTAGCTCAGTTTAACCTTTTTAAAAAGGCGGCTACACGCACTGTAAAAATTAAACATCGTAACATAGACCAGAAATGGATGTCTTCAGAAATATTGGCAGCCATCAAAGAAAAAGATCTCCTATGGGCACAGTCAAAACGCTCCCCCGGTAACACTATGCTACGGTTGAAATTTAAGCAATACAGAAATAAGGTTAATGCCATGATTCGTCAGGCCAAACGCATGCACTTTAGAAATAAATTTAAGGACGCTCGTTCTGATATAAAAAAAACTTGGTCGCTCATCAATGATCTCCATGGTACGAAGAAGTGCAGTAAAAGCAATGATAGATACCTTCTTTCGCAATTCTCTACTGATGGACAGAGTATTGCTAATGAATTTAACAATTTTTTCTCTCAAGTATCAGGTATTGCAAGACAACACCCAGCTTCATGTACCTTAAACAGTAGTGTCTTAGATTCAGCTTATCTTCCTCTTCTCTCTGAAGAAGAGCTTAGGTCAATCCTTTTTAGCCTTAAGCCGAATAAATCTCCAGGTATCGACGGAATTTCAGTTAATGACTTGCGCAGAAATTTTGAAGGGATAAGGGCTGTTCTACTTGCGATTTTTAATCACAATATATCTAATGGTATCATTCCATTACCAATGAAAACAG
>JABSTQ010003422.1:0-20521 GCA_013358835.2 Ixodes persulcatus
CACGCGATTCCACCATGTGCGTGACGCTGACGTCAAAGTGCCATGCGGTGTAATAACGTCGCGTAACGTCAAAGTGTCACACGACGTGATGGTGGCACGTCACGTAAACGCACCCGTCGTCGAAACGATTTTTTTTTACATCCGAGCATTGTAAGAACTTCTTACACAGCGTGTGAACTATGAGCAATACTCTTCTTTTTTTTTTTTTTTTCCTTCGAGACGACCGCAGACCTATGTGTCCAGAACCCGACGGTGTGGGGTAAGAGCAAGATACAAGAACCGCGCCTAAAGTTTTTTCCTGGTTTACCACTGCGAAGCAATCTAAAGAAAATATTTCGCATTAGAAACAGCCCAGGTATAATTCCAATAACGAGGCGCTAAAGCGAATCACCTGGAAACGTTTACACGGTGTCGCTGCACCATGAAAAATGGATGCGAATTGCACAACATCTCTGAATTCGGCTTCGAGCCCTTCGAATGGAGGTAACATCCAAAGCGCTTACCATAATTAAGAAAATTTCATCTCTGATCTCATAAAAAGAGATAAGAGCGAGCAGGTAGTTCATATCTTGTCCCGCTAACTGGATCCGCCACGAAAATGGAAGTACGTACAGTTGCTCGCGCGATTCAGAACACTGCCGTTTCCGGGCCCTAAAAAGTTGCTTTAATATTACGGTTTTCACGATCATCTTCTTACCTGCAGGTCCGATTCATGGCGAACAATAGCTCGCTTTCACTTCTCTCTTTTTATTTTCAAGTGTTTTTTTCTCAATTGGCCATTTTACATTCTCTTTTGAATAGCCGCATGAAGCGGCGGTGACTCTTTCAAGAAGCGTTCCGGTAACGGTCGAAAGTTTTGGCCCATTTGATGTTTCGCAAATTGTTCCGTCGCATTGGACTGCAACACCCCAAATGGAATCGGGGGGAAGTGAAGAGAGAGAGAAGGGGGGGGGGGGGGAGGGGTCACGTGACGCCTTGTCACGCAACGATTAAGGCACGCGAAGTGTATTGAGAACGGCGGCGGCAGCTGTCACGTAACAAAAGGCTCACGCTTTCGGAGGTGGCGACGGGCGCCGAAAACGGAAAAAGCGTGCACGTCAGTCACGAGACGCCGGTCAAACCAGCGAGAGAGGATCGTGGCGAAGCCCGAGGCACGCGCTCCGCCGACGCGGAAAGAGACGCCGAACCACGTAATCAGCCAAATCGCGTCCGAAGCAAACAGAGAAAACGCAGAGAGCTAGGTCGCCCTGTTTCGCCGCATAAATGGGGCCCAGATATGTCTACGCACTAAGAGTTTTTACACCCTTCGCTAACGCTCTTCATACATCATACAAAGGACAATCTATGGCGCGTTTGTTTCTTGCATGACGGTCCTGCCCAGATTGGTCATATACAAAAAAATATTGCGGTGGCTTAGCTCGGCTATGCCAGGGTATACGTAGCGTGAGCTTATGCGCACAAAATGAGAGGCGCTATCAAGCGGCTCCGGTGCAGCGTCAGACTTGGCTACTGCGCAACGGAGGCGCACAGCTGGGCACGCGGCGGCGCCAGCGCGTCTGCCGCGGCTCTGACGTTACTCCTCTGGAATGCACAGACCGGCGAGGCGCGCGCGGTGGCGGCGGAACGCGCGGCTCCGGCGCGCCAGCTGTGCGCCGTGTGGCGTCACTGCTCCTCGCGCTTGCGCAGCACGGCTCTTTGACAGCCACGCGAAACTGCTCAACCTCGGCCAGAGCTCACGCTACAAAACACTTTGCAGACATGTTCCAGCATACGTATCTATGAAGTATAAGCGTGCTTCGGACATGCTTTAGATACTTCTGGCATCATGTCTGACGCAAACACTGTGTCTGTTGGATGGTGTATGGGCAGTGTGACTGCAGCTTTAGGCTTTCTGCGTGTTTGTGTGTGAAAACACCGATACATCACTGGGGCCCAAACCAGAGTCGGCGGGAATATAGAATCTTCGCGCGCTGGCGTGTTCGTTTTCGCAGCACCGAGAGTGGTGAGCGCAATGCCACGTACCTCGTGCTTGCTTGCAACATTAAAAAAGTACCGTTTTTTAGCGCCACCATCGAGCGGAGAAAGCTGAAGCCCTTGTGTGAAGTACACCTTTTCGCAAAAATAAATAAATAAAAATAAAAGGACGTTAGCGAGGCGCGCAAGGAATTAGGAAAATGTCCTGTATGATCCTTTTTGGTCACCTATAGCATCTTTCACGGGACACCGAAGAGAGGTGGAGAGGTAACGCAATTTCTCGCCTGCCTCACCCGTTCGCTTACGTATCCTTCGTCGCCTCCAAGGTCGCCTTCGTCATCTGCAACAGAGAGTTACATACAGGACGTTCCCGGCATTTCTTTGGGCGCCGCGGATGGCGCTGCACAATTTGCAAAATGTCCATTCGTATATAGTACCTGGTATCTACGAAAGTCCGCCATGTTTTTGAACTCCAGATCTCTCACTTCCCTTTTTCTCTCGCAATGTATATTTCTTCCCCCTTTCCTTCCTCTCAATTGTACAACGCATATTTGGCTTACCTCTTTGTTCCCTTGACGCTACAAGAAAAATAAATAGCAGCGCTCTTTATAATCAATCATATTATCAATGAAATGCATTATCTAAAGAGCGCATCGTAAATTTGGCTATAGAGGACATAAAAGAGTCTTTCTGGTGGAGGGGAGGGGGGAGGTCAAGAAGAGTGTTTTATTTATTGTCACTTCCATCCTCAACAACACCACGCACTACGGAGAGTATCGGGATGTGGTAACTGTATACTATAGGAGACGCCTATACCTTAGCCAATGCGCGTAAAAAGTCGTGCAGTGGGTGCAGAATCAGAGCATCGAGCTACGAACCGAGAAGTTCTTGGTTCGATTCCCGGTGGGAAATGACCTTAATATACCGGTTTAATTCTGAATAAGCGCGTGTATACACGGTTTCCTTATATTGACATGGTGACCGAACCGGTTGCTGGCGTGCCAGCCATGGAGTGTGCATGGACCAACGGATGGGGATATGTGAGAGGCTTCGTTATAAAAAATTCCACGCTCATAAAAACAAAGTGTATAACTTAACATGGAGCTCGATTCACATGGTGTGGTTGTGCTTGCGAGTTCGCAGTTGCGACGTTGGGCATCGCAGCTTCCCCCAGGCTTTTCTTGCCTCACGAGCGACGTCGCAACCTCGAAATCGCAAGTAAAATCGCACCATCTGAATAGGCTTAAGTCGGGAGTGGAAAATAGTAGGGCTGGGCGTCGATTAAAAATTTTAACCCGATTAATCGCCACCCTTTAATCGATTAATTAATCGATTAATCGGTCTCGTTCATTTCTATGCATAATAATATTGATTAAAAATAAAAATTGCATCTATATTTTTTTTGCTGAATATGTGTTAAACAACGCAATAATTTTAATTATAAATCAGCTTCGATATACAGTTGAGAACAGTCAAAAACACTCACACTCACACATTATTACTTCAGCTCCATGAGGCAAAAATGTTCGTTGATATTCTCCGAGAAGGGCGACCTCCTTTGATTGCTCACAGTAGTCTCTGCTGCGCTAAACGGACACTCGCACGGCGTTGAAGTCGCTGGGACACGTGTAACCTTCTGCACATGTCTGAAGTTACAAATCTCCCCCTTACAGTTTACCTTAAGTTAATACTTCACCTAAATGTTTCACTTCATATAGGTGTGCTCGTCCATGTCTGCATAGTGAAAGCATTTCTTTTTTATTTAATTTTGGTTCGTCAAAATTTTACCGATTAACCGGTTAAACAAATTAATCGCGATTAAAGCATTAATCGATTAATCGGTAGGTTAATCGATCAATTGCCCAGCACTAGAAAATAGTAATAACGGTATGGAGAGTTCTGAAAAACATTGCAGTGGCTTAGCTCGGCTATGCCAGGATATACGTAGCGTGAGCTTAGGTTCAGCTGGTTATTCTTAGCTTTCCTGGTCGTCTAGGATTAGCTTGATTATCATGCTTACTGCTGCTTCAATGACACACACACGGTATACGCATTATGTGACTACTTCGGGATCCGATGAGTTAAAGGGGCACTCAAGTGGTTTTTGAGTTCGTGTTTTGATGATGACAGCTGAATTTAGACCCCCTAAGTATCCCTAAAAACCAACAATATAGTCATACGGTGATTATTTCTTTAATAAAAATGTAATTGAAGGCCGCCAAACCTCGAATCCACCCGAAAACGAAACCACTCTCATTGGTCCTCGCACGCTTATCAAAAGGATCTCGGGCCAATGGCGTTGGACGACGTTCCGTCGCGCAGTAATCCCGAGGTAGCCGCATCGGCCGAACCTCTTTGTCATTCGAGCTTCGATCATGGCGGAGTTCTCTACGCTCGAGGACCTGACGCCGTTAGAGGTTGAAATTCTTCGGCGGACAGCCGACCTGGGGATGATTTCCTATGACGCGACTTCGACGTGCGATGTGGACGATAGCAGCGCTTCGGAGTCATGTTCGGGTTCCGAGGACGGCGAAACGCAGACCTTTTCGGGCATTCTTCGATTTGCGGTTGGGGCAAGTCGTAACCGAACCAACGTTTGATATCGCAGCGTTACCTCTGGTACGTGATGTCAAACGATGTCGCCACGTTGCCTTTCGCCTCGGGAGGACGGGGGAAAGGCTGGTTCAGACATGTGCAACGAGCGCGTACCTACGACTGCGTTTGTTGCGACCGGAACGACCGCTCTGCGCCGCGCGTACACACACCTGCAACCACTACAACAAGCGCAGCGGGTCGTCAGCACGGCGACCGCTTCTATACGCGGCCGTCAGCTGTTTCAGCGGCCCCTCTAAAAAGGGGACGCACTGCTACTCAATGCCGTAACCGAATATAGACACAGTTGTCTATAGCCTACAGCTTTATTATTATTTTTTCTTGATAGGCTTGCAGGGTACAGTGGATGAAAAAAAAGAAAATAAAAAGATGCAGTACGCCGTCTTGGACGATCACGACTCTAATACACGACATTGCAATAGTACAAATATCGCCACACGCCTTTTCTACGATTATAAACTACAATGTAATCTTAGCAGCGATATAGCAACGTAGAAATATGATTTCGTGATCAGATAGACGTTGCGAGCGTTCAGGATTGCTAACACTAATCACTTCTCTCCGGTGATGAAAACGCGTGAAAATTCGCATCCTTTATACGGTACGCGCCAGTAATAACTTGAACTTGAGCACACGCATGAAATGCGCCAAATAAAAAAATCCGGGCGATGTTCGAGGACACAAATGCTTAGAAAGCACCACTGTAGTCGAAGTAAACAAACACGACGGCACGGGCGTTTCTGCTGGCTTGAGAGTGCCGCCACGACATCGTCGCACGAGTAGGTGGATCTTCCCTTTTAGTACGTGCTGGGTTATCATAGCGACACACGACGAAAATTCACAGTCAAGGATAGCGCTTTTACGCGGAACGATGAGCTTTCACCACGCCGTCCACGTCGACGACCACCACCGAGGCCTGGCCGGCCTGCAACGCGCGCAGATACGTGCGCTTCCGCGCATCCCGGGGGAGCGGGAAATTCACCCCCCGCGGAGGAAGGCAAGGAGAAAACGTAGTCCTTTGTTTGTGAAACGATAATTGCAGTATCGCGTATTCTAAACTAGAAATATTCACGTCTTTTGAAATTATCATGCACAACATATTTAAATGAACTGAAAATTGTTTCTTTAGCGAAACTTTACAAAGGCCGCCAAAATTTTCAAACATACGATAATTTCATTGGTCCTCGCAAGTACAGAAAAGAGTCCGCACGTATTTTATTCCTGCGTGATTAATAGGCGGTTCTGCCTTCTAAACTGAAGATACTCATTCACTGACACTTCCTTAACGCCATCGCACCAAGAAGTAGCTTCTCCAAAAACTGCTTGAGTGCCCCTTTAAGCTTCTCCGCTCTTCTGCGCCGCTGAGCAGCAATTTCGCTCTCCTTCTTCATGGCTATACCACACTGGCAAACGCCCCGCTATATGTATACCCCCACTGATACCTCTGCGCATGCGCACAAAATGAGAGGCGCTATCAAGCGGCTCCGGTGCAGCGTCAGACTTGGCTACTGCGCAACGGAGGCGCACAGCTGGGCACGCGCCGGCGCCAGTGCGTCTGCCGCGGCTATGACGTCACTCTTCTGGAATGCGCAGACCGGCGAGGCGCGCGCGGCGGCGGCGGCTCCGGCGCGCCAGCTGTGCGCCGTGTGACGTCACTGCTCCTCGCGCATGCGCAGCACGGCTCTCCAGGAGCCACGCGAAACTGCTCAACCTCGGCCAGTGTAGCTCACGCTACAAAAGTAAAAACAGTTAGAGAATAGTAAAAATAGTAAGAGAGTCCTAAAAGAGTAAAAACAGCTTAAGAGAGCTGTAAAAGAGTAAAAGTAGTAAGAGAGTTGGAGAGATAGTAAAAGTAGTAGATAGGTGGGGAAGAGTAAAAACAGTAAGAGAGTTGTAAAGGAGTAAACATAGGAAGCAAGTTGGGAAAGAGAGACGGTCCAGTAAGAAAGTTATTTATTTATTTATTTATTTATTTATTTACAATACTGTGAACCTTACGGTCAACACAGGAGAGAAAATAAGTTGTACAAGCCAAGCAAAATGCATTCACACTCAAGTGAGCACTTATGCACATGCAGGGGTGCGGTCACACCCTGCACATCTGAAGATGTATTCCGCACACATACATTATTCAGTTAAAAATTCGCGCAATGATGATTCAAATGACTTGAGATTACAGCAGCAGACGACTTCGTTCGGCAGAGCGTTCCACTCTACTATCGTCCTACAAAAGAAAGAATACTTAAATACATCATTTTTGTATTGATACGGAGCAATCGCCCTGACGTTGCTAGTCCTTTGGGAACGAGACGTTGAGGGCCGCAAGTAAAGCCGCGGATATAGCTTTGTCATTCCAGTCGTTATGGAAAAGAGTTCTTTTAACCTTGATATTTTCCTTCGCTTTGCCAGCGAGTCAAGCTGCGCCTCTTGTCTCATTGAAGAAACAGATTCTGTACGTTTATATCTGGAGAAGATAAATCGAAGAGCCAGATTTTGTATTCTCTCAATTTGTGATTCGTGGCATTTTTTATACGGGTCCCAATAAATGCTTGCATATTCTAACAATGGGCGAACATAACACATGTACGCAAGTTTTCGAACATCACTATTGGCATGCCTAAGTTGTCTTCTGAGGAATAATAACTTTTTGTAGGCTTTTGAACAAACGTAATCTACATGACTGTTCCATCGCATGGTAGAACTAAAAATAACACCTAAATATTTAAATTCATCCACCTTTCGCAGTTGCACGCCACCTATGTTATAGGAATACTCTAAAATGTTTCGTTTATTTGTAATGCTGCAAAATACTGTTTTATCAAAGTTAATTACCATGCCCCACCTTTCACACCACAAGTAAAGTTTTTCTAGAGAGGCATTAAGCAAGTCTTGGTCTTCGACTGTACGGACGTTTGAAAACAACATGCAGTCATCCGCAAATAGCTTTACCTGGACAGCTGGCGGCATATCATCTGCGATATCATTTATATACAGTAAAAACAAAAGTGGACCTAATACCGACCCTTGTGGCACACCTGAATACACTGCAAGGCGTGTAGAGCATGCATCATTGCAGTAGACGTACTGTGTTCTGTTAGTTAGGTAAGACCGGACCCACGACACTATATTGCTGTTTAGACCCATAAGGTGAAGCTTTTCAATTAATTTGTTATGAGGCACGCGGTCAAACGCTTTTGAAAAATCCATAAACACGACGTCAACCTGACCCCGCTCATTTACAACAGATGAAAACTCATGCGCACACTCAATTAATTGTGTGACCGTCGATAGACCCCGTCTAAAACCGTGCTGATGTTTGTATATTAAGTTGTTTTCTTCTAAGTACTGAGTGACATGATTTGAAATAATGAGTTCCAGCAGTCTGCAGCAAGTCGACGTTAATGATATAGGACGGTAATTTTGGACTGTCATTTTGTTTCCAGATTTGTGAATGGGTATAATTTTACCACACAACCAGTCTGCTGGCAATTTGGATTGTTGGAGAGAGGCTTGAAATATTATGAAAAGATATCGGGACACCCACTCAGCATATCTTTTCAGAAATGCATTTGAAATGTCGTCTGGCCCCGACGCCTTTTTTACATTAATATTCAAAAGCAAATTAAGTATACCACTCTCCGAGACAACCAAATCTGACATACGAGGTTCATCAGAGCTGCTGACGTGGTCTACCGGCTGGTCACTCGAGACCAGCCGGTAGACCACGTCAGCAGCTCTGATAGTAAGAAAAAATAGTAAGAACAGTAAGAGAGTTGGAAAATATGAAAACCAGTAAAAAGTGTTGTAAAGGAGTGAAAACGGTAGGAGAGCTGGAAAGGAGTAAAACCTGTGAGTTGTAAAAGAGTAAAACAGCTTAAGAGAGTTGTAAAAGAGTAGAAGAGTTGGAAAAGGGTAAATATGGCAAGAGAGTTGGGGAAACGTAAAAACAGTAAGGGCGTTGTAAAGGAGTAAATATAGTAAGCAAGTTGTGAAAGAGTAAATCCAGTAATGAAGTTGGAAACGATCTAGAACGGTAGGGGAGTTGGAAAAGAGGAAACCCAGTAAAGAGTGTTGGAAAATAGTGTTGGAAAAGAGCAAAACCAGTGAGAGAGTTGGAAAAGAGTAAAAACAGTAAAAGAGCACGTCTCGGGGTTTAATATCATACTCGATATACATCAACTTTTCATAGAAGAAACACGGTGTTCGCTGTCTGCGGGTACGCTTCAGGTGTGCTTGACATACGTATGTGTGCTTCGAACTTGATTGTCTTTTGCGTGGTGTATTAATTGTGTCCGCAGCTTTAGTGCACATAATGAAGCACACTGGACACGTATTTTTGTGCTGCCCACCAATGCGCTCGGCGCCTCGGTGGGAGTGCTGCGTCTAGATAATAATTCCACCCTTGCCGAGTTGGAAGACGCATCGCGGAGGATATGCTGGATGGGGGAGGTGCTTCTTGCCTACGGCGCCCTACGGCCTCCTGCTGCCCCCGGCCGGTCCCCGAAACCGGGTTACGGGTACCGACGCCCTCTCCCTCTCCCACGCCCTCATCGATCTCGGCTTGTCCCGGCTGGGCTGCGCGGGCCTATTTCGGGCAGCCGCCGATCGCCCTAATGGCGAATCTGCGGGGCCGTTACGCCGATCCGACGGACCGTCGACGCTTCGGGACCACCGCCGGCGCACGCGTGCGAACGCCCGAGGCCGACATATACCACATGGAAGACGAGGCCTAACCCTTTCTCCCGCTTGAACGTCATCGCTAGTAGACCCACGCACCGCTGCCTAGTTCGCGTCAGCGTCGACGCCAACGCGTCTTGCGGCGCCTCACAACGAGCGCGACGCTATGCGGAGCGCAAGTTCGTCTGCTTCTTACACTGGTGGTTGCGATGATGTCAGAACGCCGAACTCTTGTTGGCTGATTGAAAGTAATAGTGGGTAGACCTCAAGGCAGCTAACATTGATATCTACCGGCTATCCTTTCAATCCAAGCCAATCAGAGCTCGGCGTCGTTCTGACGTCACCGCCACTCCCGCGCAGAAAGCAGACGACTTGTCCTCCGGATAGCTAGTGGCGACGTCAAGACGGACGCGTCTGCCGCTTGGGGTGGCTCGGGGGTCCACCAACGATAACCTCATGGGAGGGCCTTGACTTCTAGGAGGTATTGCCCGAGGGCCGGCTGCTCAAGGCGTCGGCGCCTTCGTCGTCGTCTTTGAGGGCGGTTATGATCGAACGTCGTCGTCCCCGAGGAAGAAGTGGTTTTGGCGGCCCCCGGTCGTAACTGGTCGTCTTCACCTGCGAGCGATAATGAGCGCAGGCGCCTCGAGCGAGAAGTGAAATCCAGGCTATGCTCCATTTCATCTTACGAATAGAAGGGACTGGACGCTACGAGCCATCCCTACCAATCCAGCGCTGTGAACGTGACACGTGACTACGCTATTTGCACGTCGCTACGCTCGCAGCGCGTTGCATTGTCCGGGGTGGCTCGTATACATATAGATACCGTCCGCTGCGATACATCGCAAGGTGAGACGGAGGTGAGATGAAGTACCCGAAGTGGAGTGTAATAGAGGTTACTCGAAAAGAGTAATCAATTCCTATCTTAGTTTCTCTCGCATACAAAGTTTTGGATTAGATTACTCGAGAAGAAAAGTATAATTGACCGTCACTTAAGGACGTATCCGTTACTTTTTCGATTACTTGAGACTTTCAAAATTACAGATTTTTCTGCCGCTTTGAAAACGGGTCTTCCGCACTGTCCATTATTTGATTAAAATCGCCGAATTATAAGTCATCTTCTTAATCCACCAATTTATGGTGAATTATCCTCCTGTTAGAGACTTGGTCCGATGATTCGTTGGCATGAAACTTGTAGAGACAAAAGGCGCCTTTAAAAAGTGGAGGGGAAAAATAGTAGCGGTTACAATAATTTTAGTGCTTCCTCCATATGTAATCAGATTACGCTTGCGATTACTTCCTAATAATGTATTCAATTTCATACGATTACTAGATTGCCCCAAAAGTAATCGATTACAAGTAATTTGATTACTTGTAATGACTACCGTACAAGTCTGACGTAGTGGCTGCGGCAGTCCACCAATCACGCCCGCTGGCTCCAGAGGAGTGCACGTAGAAGCGCGACTCTTATAGACCATATTTTTTTTAGTCACGTCCGCGTTCATTTTTTATTTTAACTGGGGATTTTAACCTGTCGCTCTTCGACTGGCCCAACATGAGCCCGTTGTCTTTCAACTGTCAAAACTCGGACTCCTTAGCTCAAATCGCCTTTTAGCACAATCTTGCGCAGCCAGTCGTATCCAATATATATCTACGGAAAATAGACTAGATTTCTCGGCGTCTCGCAAATAATGAATACTTTTGTAGGGTTGAAGAAGGAATATCTGATCACAAAGATCTTGCTGCACGTAAGCATTGTCCCACTAACTATACAGGAAAGTCGTACTATCCGGTGTTACGATTTTTCGAGAGCAAATTATGACTGTGTCTATAGAGTTGGTAGAGAATCGGTTCGATGAATTCACACAAATTAATTATCTTTCTTTCATCGATATTGTTATATTGTGGAACACGTTTGAGGTAGCAGTACAGGAATGTTTACAGAATTTTGTACCTGTGTATGGTAAGGAAGCGTTCTAAAAAGCATAACCCAAGGATCGATCGCGATATTAGGAATCTAAAAAGAAAACTTTCAGGAACTGGGAAATCAAGTGCTAAAAACACTCCGCTCATTCGGAGAAGCTCAGATACACGAGGCTAAGTTCGTCCACTATACAACTTCATCCTTCACAACTTTTAAGGTGAAAGCCTCGTATGTCCTATTGCGGGAAAAGGCGTCGGCGTTGTACCCGAAAGATGGCCATAAAAATACGTCATCAAGCACTGACCGCTCAAGGTCAAAGCCGACGCGCCTCAGAAATAAAATACGGAGAAAAGAACAAGCAGAGCAGATGCTTCGTCACCGGAAGCTGTGAAGCCGGCGGGGGCGCCGCGCCTGCGCAGTGGGGGAGCGTGACGTCACCGACGGAGCGCCAAGTGCAAAAGGAAGACGTGAAGCGCGAGACACATGCTCGCCAAAACTCTCCGATCCGACGTGCGAACTGTCGAAACGACGTCCGGAGGCGTGGGTTTTCGTCGCAGCGGGGCGTCGGACGGGCCGGGCTCCGTCCTTCACCGGCATGCGACGAACTTGCCGGATATTCGCCGCACTGCTGTCCGATTTTTGGAGAGTCGGAACCAATGACAGCACGGATGGCGCAAACGTCATGTTTTCATGTGACTTTTGGACCGATCGGCAGAGGAGGTGCTTCCGTGGCCCGGGGAAGCGGATGTGGCAGTGCGCGGTGCGTCACGCGACGCGATCGTGGTTGTGAAGGAAACGGACGCCATCGAGTTTTCCCGCGTGCACAAAACGAGCTGCTGATTTCGCGCGCCATAGCAAGCCGGTCTTCCATGGGACCGATCGAGACCGTCGAAACCCGAATATACTCCGTTTCGCCTTACACGATGGACAGCAGCACGGACGCTACGAGCCATTCCAGTGTCGCATGAGTGTCACGAGTGAACTTCGGGAGAGACGCAGCAATGCGCGGGGTGCGTAGTCACGTGATTTGTACGCGGTGCTCGCTTCGCTGGGGATGGCTCCTAAGGTCCGCTGCGGTCCATCGTGATTAAGTGATGTTGAGCAGAAAAGCAACCTAACGGAAAGTCTTCACACACGGGCACGTTAATGAAATATACTAAAAATGGTGTGTTTGTTTTAAAGTCAGGAAAACCACGAAGTGCGAGGGGAGTATTTCAGGTTTCTAAGCTAGGTGGCGCAAGCTACCACCCGTTAAAAATTCAGCCATTAGCGTCCATCAATTGATGGACGCTAATGGACGCTCGAACTGTCAAGTGCGGCGAGTCGGAGCATCTTTGTTCCGACAGTTCGCACGTCGGATCGGACAGTTTTGACGCGCATCTGTTTCGCGCTTTGACGCGCTGCCTCCGGGGCGTCAGTTGCGCAGCGGACTTCATCTGTGCTCGTTGTATGCTTCGTGCGATAGACTGTGAGGCGACCGCGTCTACATCTACGGCCTCGACATCGACAGCAGCGCCTACATCTACGGCGGCACACCAAATACAATACCGGCAGAAACAACTTCAATACGTGTAGAACCATTACTCGAAAACATTTCACCCGCGGAACTATAATGCTTTCCCATTCCTACACGTAAGCCATCTTAAGTGTCTTCGGCGATTTTTTTTTCTTTTTTTTTGTGTTTGGTCCGTCAAATGTTTGGAGACACTTGTCACCTAAAAGTTCCCATATATTACTAAGCTTTATTTAGATGACGGGATTACATCCTATCCTCTCGAAATGGCATCGTGTTTTGGTCGCTATTGTGACTCCGTTTTCACCGAAGATAGTAGTGTTTGTCAGGCCGGTCCGCTATTCACTGATTACTGCATTCCTGACATTGAAGCATTCAACGAAGGCATTTTATCTCTTGCTTAACCTCGATAACAATAATAATAATTAAAAAAAAAAAAAACTCTCGGGGTGCTGATAACATTCCTAACGCATTTTTAAAGCGATATACGAAAGGAGTGGAAGGTTTGTTTTTGTTTTATATATATATATATATATATATATATATATATATATATATATATATATATATATATATATATATATATATATATATATACACAACTACGTGGCTGGTTGGAACGATACATGATACTGCTAAAGCTCGAGACCGACAACGACATGTTGATATTATATTCATTGATTACTCGAAACCGTTCGACCGGGTTTCTCACCCTAAACTACCGTTAAACCTCGTACGGATCTTAATTCAAAGACTACTTCCTGGCTTGAAGTAACCTCTGATCGCTTACAAAATACAGTCATCAGCATAAAATCTCATGTCCACACCAACACAAACTTTCAACGTCGTTAATAAAGATAAGAAATCAAAGTTATCCCAAGACAGAGCCATGGGGGACTTCCGACAAAACGTCAGCCGCGGCCCAGAACAGGTCCCACCCAGAGGAACAAAAACTCGACAAGCCGTTAACCGTTCTCTAGAACGGCTGTCCCAGTGGTGCTCGACTTGGCAGTTTCCACTCAATATTACAAACTCTGTAAATATTACCTTTTTTTTGTGAAGTTTCGGCACTTAGTTTCTCTTACTATGTTAATGATAACTCTCTGCAAAGTATCGCCACGTTCAAATACCTGGGAGTGTTTTTTTTTTTTTTTTCTTATTTAAAGTGGGATGCACGCGTTGGCTATGTTGTTCGCAAAGCTCACGGCAAACTTTGGTACTTGAAGCGTAAATATGAAGCACTTACTCTGGTAAAACCTGTTCTATAGTATAGGGAGTATTCACTGGCGGCCATATCTGTGTGCGCGAATTCTGAGCGCATGCTGATGGCGAGCTTCCACAGTTCTTTTGCAACGTGCATTCCGCACCATCGAGAGTGCCGGTCTTAGCAGCCTATTGGTGTGAGCTCGTTCTGAGCATGCGCTCTAAACAGCACCCACAAATACGGCGTCCAGTGAATACTTCCTATAGTAAGTTACAGGTCAAGAAGGTAGCGGCAAATGCTTCTCAAAGGAATTCATATATCCCTCCGCCACCTCCGCATCCAATAGCGTCCCATCGTTTCCGTGACGTCGCGGCCAACGCGGGAGGAGGGCCTTGCCTTCCTGTAAATATTTGCTTTATCTTTCGACTTTGACTTAGCGTTGTGGAAGTCACGAGAGGGAGATTAGAGTTTTCCCCCTCCGATGAAAACAAATACGTCTTTCGGGGGTTAGGTTCCCCCTCCGATGGATACAAAGGTCGCTTTCTTAAAAAGCGGGGGTCGGAGACACGTTGGCGTCACTCTGTAGCCAATATCTTTCCATTAAAGCGGAACAAGGGGCGTTTGCAGTGAACTATTCTTTCGACTGCGCAGGGATTTGAAACGGGCGCATCACGCTTGTGGGAGAAGCTTCTCTTACCTTCTGGACTTGTAACCGACTATGCATTAACAAATTATAGAAGTTGCACAGATTTGCACTGCGCTGCATGTACAAGCAATACAAAAGAAACGAATCCGTTGCCAAAATCAATTTCAGCGATTCTCTATACGGAGTAGCTCAAATTGATTTTTTAGCGTCTAGGCGTTGTAGAGCGAGGCTAAAATTTGTATACTGTATGTTAAACGGTGACTTGAACATAGGCACAACAAAGTATTTAACTCGTCGACTTGTCCGTGCCACGACAAATCTTCATAATAGGGTTCTTGTCACTCTTTCTGTGTAGAGGTAACTCTTTTAACTTTTTTTTTTTGTTTTTCCCACGTACAATCCAGGAATGGAATATACTTTCTGAAGCACATGAAAATTTGACATCAGCTGATTTATTTGTTAACGTTTTGAAAAATTGTTCGTAAAAAGGTGTTTGGTCAATTCTTTTTTTGTTATTATTGCATTTCTGCGTATATTTCTACTGAGAATTTTTGCGTCTTTCTGTTTTTTTTTTTTAATAACTTTTTTGCTCAAATAGCTTGTTTAACCCCTTCTGCCACAACCTCCAAAAAGGAGGTTAGCACTATGTGTAAATAAAATAAGTAAATAAACGTTAAAATTTAACGTAGCTGAGTTGGGGGAAAAATAGCAAATCACTTTATTTTCCGACTGGAAGGTGCTAGAATCGAAGGGGTTCGTGCCATTAGTTATACTTTTTTTTACTATACTTTTTAATGCATTATTAAGCTATACTCACCACAGATTTGTGTCTATCTGGAGTCTGGCCTCGAATATTTTTCCGCTAACTTTTTGCGGGAAAATTATTCCCTAAATTCAGCGGAAAAATTGATGTCACGCGACCTATGCACCAATTCAGTTTCTTCCCTAAATTCGGCGAGAAAATAAGGAGTTTTCGTAGATCATTCTCGCCGTCCCACAACGCACTCCGTGACCCGCTTCGATGCCCGGATCTCTATATTCGAGGCCATCGGCGCGCAGGCGCAGTAGCGGCTTCTTCGTTGCGAAGGGCTTAGCGGAGGGGGAAATGCTGTCTGCGAAAACTCCATAATTATAAATTGACATCACGTCACCTATGCACCAGTTCAGTTTACCCGCTAAATTTAGCGGAAAAAACTGACGTGAACTGAATTGTCGTGAATTCAGTGCACGTTCTCCAGTTCTTGGTCGTCGAGACCCAACACCTGCCCGTGCGTGCAACGATAAGTGATATCGCATTCAGAGATAATCACCCCTCTGGTTTCTACTTTTCTTTTTCTTTATTGTCGTTACGCTTAAAATATTTACTTGATTTTTTATTGCCGTCCAACCGAGCTACGTCTGCTGCTTCTTGTACAGGGGTGGCGATGACGTCAGAACGCGGAGTTCTTATTGGCTTACTGAAAACAAAATAGTGGGTAGACCTCAAAGCATCTCGCATTAAGGTCTATCCACTATCCTTCCAATCAGAGCCAATCAGAGCTCGGCGTCGTTCTGACGTCACCGCAAACCCTGGGCAAGAAGCAGACGACTTGCTCTCCGTATAGTCCCTGCGAGCATTACGATCATTCTGCAGCCCATGAGGCTGCGGGCCAATAAGAACGCAGAAGAAAGAGGCGCAAGAAACACGAGCAAGCAAGCCACGCCTCACGTTTTTTTAAACCTAGGCGTGTAGGTTTATCGGCTCTTCTGTTTCTCGCCCCTCGTGCGTTTGTTTGCCCGTACCTGGTGCGCCCACGTGCTTAATTCGTGTACCACCCGCGACCTCGTCCAATCATGGCGCACTCTTGACTGCCTCGTCATCGCGCGTTTCTTGAGCGCCCTCTAAATGTTGTTTGATTGGCGTGCCCTCGTCATGAGGGTCGTTTATTCACGTTATATTAAGATGGTAAAATAAACAAAGACGAGACCAAATCAAATTTCAGCAATATGTAGCAAAAAAAGAGGTTGATCCTAAAACATAAAATAAGAAAAAAAAAGTAAAAAGAAGTCGCACACCTTTTTTGTTTCTGGAAACGCTAACGCTAACCCCTTCGCTTTTCTGTTTTGGCTTTCTTTACTTTTTGCTGCCTCTTTTTGACTTCGTTGCGGGGTGAGTGTTAGCGTTGCACGTGTGTGGCGTATCCCAAGGGTCATGCTAACGTATTTCCTTAGGACCCTTATTTTTTTTCGGCTTTGGGGGTTTTCGTTTGCCCTCCTTGCACGCTTAGAAGCGTGATCCGCTGCCTGGCACTACTTTCGCTGTTCACCGGTTTCCATTTTGTGGCACAAACAAAGGCATATCCGCTGCTCACACCTGCAAGTTCAGACTGGCCCCAGCATCCGCGCGCGCATTGGCTTGCGCCCCATGACTTCACCTCCCTCTCTCCTTCGTCCTTCACTCCTCTCCTCCTCTCCACGCGGCACGCTTCCCTTTCCACTGTATTGTCCACAGACGGACGTTGTCAGCTTCTCCCTGTCATGTGGGTACTAATGTTAACGCACGAATGAAAGCGAAAGATTTACCGCAGAAGCGGCAATGTTCAGTTCGGTTTCTTCCGGCGAAGGTGCTGCTGTTTCCACATCACCGTTCGGGTTTCTTACGTGCCGGAGAGAGGACGAAGGCTGGAGGCTCACCGCGGAGCGTTCTGTGTCCTGGGTTTCTTCTTCGACTTCAGCCCGAACGGAGCTCGAATCGACGGGCGGTTGTGTCGGCGACTCTCGGGCTTTCCCTAAACGGAGACTCTGAGACTCTGACTTTGCCTGGCGGGTTCCTGGTTGCTAGCGACTTGCAACCCAGTCCTGGTTCGGGCCGCTTACCTGAGCGCCCTGGCCTGGCTGTCGGTCGCTGGCTGTCCCTCCCCAAATTTCTCTCGCGCCGTTATTTTCCCGTCTTCCTTCCTTTTTTGGTGTCCGGGAACGACCATGACACCCTCGATCCTTACGTTCCGATGCGCCAAAGACGTATTTTGAAGCACTTGCTCGCCGTATTTGCGGCTCTATCGACCTAGAGGGGACGCCACTATCGGCCTAATATGGCGGTCTAAAACGGGTCGTGCCGTGCCATGTGCCAGCTCAGTGCCAGCACGCGCTAGACTGGAACTGTCATAGTTGTGACTGTCGCTGAAGAGATCCCACATCGCTGAGGGCTTTCGGCAGACGCCATTCTGGAAGCGTCGCTGCTTTGGGAACGTGTTTACTCGTTTGCCAAGGTGGCAATACTTGAGCACAGAAGCAGACATTTGATCTAACAACATTTAAGGGCGGCAGTGAGCTAGTGCAGGTTAAAGACGGTGGTTGTTGTTTCATTGTTGTTTGAAACGTCTTTGTTAGAGTATATATGGAGCATGAATCAGCCGGATGAGGGCCTTGTTGAGAAGGGTATATGAACGGGTTGCAGGGAAGGGAGGAGGTGCGTGTGTGTGTGTGTGTGTGTGCGTGCGTGCGTGCGTGCGTGCGTGTGTGCGCGCGTGTGTGTGTGTGTGTGTGTGTGTTTGTGTTTGTGTTGTTTGTGTGTGTTTGTGTGTGTGTGTGTGTTTGTTTGTGTGTGTGCGTGTTTGTTTGTGTGTGTGTTTGTGTGTTTGTTTGTGTGTTTGTTTGTTTGTGTGTGTGTTTGTTTGTTTGTTTGTGTGTTTGTTTGTTTGTGTGTTTGTTTGTTTGTGTGTTGTTTGTTTGTTTGTGTGTTTGTTTGTTTGTGTGTTTGTTTGTTTGTGTGTTTGTTTGTGTTTGTTTGTTTGTGTGTTTGTTTGTTTGTTTGTTTGTTGAGAGAGAGAGAGAGAGATTGGGGGGGGGGGGGAAGGGAGGTCAGGCGAGGTGAAAAACACCCGAGTCTTTAATTATTATAGTACACAGCGCAAACACATAGACCTCTATGTGTTTGTGCTGTGCTAATCAATCATACTGAAGACTGTCTGCTACACTCTCTGAGCAGTGTTTCCTCTTCAATCCTGTAACGTTGGTCATACAAAAACTGTCTGCAAACATGTTCTAAGCATGCATATGGATAGAAAAAACATGCTTGGAACATGTTTGTGCGCAGATACTTCTATCATTGTGTCTTTTGTATGACGTATGAGGAGCGTGACTGGGTCTCAACTCGGCGCTCTCCACTTGCCGCAGGCGGATCGACGGACTCGTGGACGAAGCAGCGAGGACGCGGCAGGAGCCTCGGTAGCCATGTCTTCCTCGGCGGTGGCGTCATGTCCCAGTGCCCCGGCCATGTCGACCGAGTTCTTCGGCGTCTACCAGAGCATGGTGGGCGAGCCGGGCACCGGCTACAGCTACTTCACGCCGCCATCGGTGAGTGACGCTCGGCCAGCGCGAGCACGCGGCTCCTAAATAAAGACACACATTAGAATAATACTCCATTAAATCCTCAGTTTCGCGTAGTTCGTTCATTATTAGGGCAACGAGCTAAAAGGCACTTTTTTTTTGTCATGGGATGGGTTTTTTTGCTGTTATACTCCGTCTCACTGTAGCTTGGTAAACGGCGAAGCCTACGGTCTGAGTGAGCCAATCAGCGCGTCGGTTTAATACACGTGACTAGACCAACATACAAACGAGTTAGCGTTTACCAGGTGTGGGCGTGTGCGCGGAAACCAGATTCCCGTGAGGTGAAGCGTCCGCGCATGCGCAGTGCCGACTGCAACGTCACCGCAGCGGCATGATGTCATAGTCGCGTGTTGGCGTATACAGTAGTATACTCTTTCTCTATACTCGTATTCATCTCAAGATCCGTAGTAAATAATAATAATAATAAAAAAATCCGTCTTTTCGCGGAGCATTTCAATCGTCGGTGACAGGTGAAGAGTTCAGAGGAAGCTCCTCCCACCTCTTTCTACTTTAGCAGGGTGGACGCTGGAGAGGAGGTCGCCTCCCCTCCAGCGTTTGCTATGCTATCGTAAAAAGAGGTGGGTGGAGCTTCCCCCCGAACTCTCTTAACCTGCCACCTAACCATTTATACATTCTAACCATAGCCTCCAATATATATATACTGACAAAGCCTGGCAGATTGCTATGAGAAGCGGCCGCCGAAATGGAAAAGGCGGAGCGGCCGACAATGGATGAGAGGAGAGCCACGTGGCTGGGGCCCCGCTGCGGCGAGACGCCGAAACACACTTCTCCCGAGCGAACAAGTGTGTTTCGGGTCCTCGCCGCTGCAAAAGCTGCGCGCTGACGTCCACCTCATACCTGTTTACAACAGGTATGAGGTGGTGAGAGAGATTTGGAAAGGGGTCATGGTGCCTGGCTTGACGTTTGGAAACGCAGTGCTATGCATGAAATCCGAAGTGCATGCAAGACTAGAAATAAAACAGCGTGGAGTGGGTAAGCTGGCTTTGGGGGCACATTGCAAAACACCAAACCAGGGAGTACAAGGAGACATGGGATGGGCGTCATTTGAGGGAGGGAAGCTGTGAGCAAGATAGAATTTGAGGATCGGTTGAGGCAAATGGATGGGGAGCAATGGGCACGAAAGGTTTTCAGCTATTTATACATGAGGAGTATAGACACAAAATGGAGACAGCGCATTAGGAAATTAAGAGGAAAGTTTTTAGTCTATAGTGGGGTTACGGAAGAACAGGTCTCAGTTAAGAAGAAAGTTAAGGCCACAGAAAGAGATCGGTGGCTAGAGGGAATGCAGACAAAGAAAGCTCTGGAAAGCTATAGATTAAACAAAACAGTTATTGCCAAAGAAAGCATTTATGACAATTCTAGGGGAAGCTTCATTGTTGTTTCAGGCAAGGACAGGTGTTTTGCGAACCAGAACATACAGAGCGAAGTACCAGGAAATGATAAAGTGTGCGCTGCTTGTGGAGAGGAGACGAGACGGCTGAGCAACTTGATACTCTACTGTAAAGGGCTTCACCCTATGCCTACCGAAGACAACATAGATTTATAAAGTCATTGGGTTTTAGAGACAGCGAAGGAAAAGTGGAT
>JABSTQ010003423.1:0-18171 GCA_013358835.2 Ixodes persulcatus
GGTGGCAAGCTGCCATCAAAATAGCGTGGGTGATATTTCGTGCTTGATTGAAATTGTTTGACGAAACATATTTTTGAAACCTCGCGTGAACGGTAGCCCGATCTTTGAGGACCCGTTGAAAGTTTTACGAAATCGCAGCACCGGGGAAAAAGCAGCACAGCACGCATCGAAAGTCGCATCGAAAGCAGATGCCGGTACGAAGTCTGCTTTCGATGCAAGCTGCACTGCTTTCCCCCGGTGCTGCGCTTTCGTAGAACTTTCGCCGGGTCCTCAAAGATGAGGCAACCGTTCACGCCGGGTTTCAAGAATCTGCTTCGTCGAAAAACTTCAATCAAGCACGAAATATCACCCATGGTACAATGCACTAGATCCACGGCTATTTTATGGCAGCCTGCCGCCATTGCGCTGTCCGCCATATTACTATGATGGCTAGAGATGATATAACTCTACCAAAAAGATGGCCGACCGTGACCACATTCCCGTCCATAGGCAGAGCTGGTTAAACATGATCCAGCAAATAGACATAGAGATCAGTGGGTTTGGCAGACATTAGATGAGGGGATAATCGTCACACTATGTTGACTAATTAACTCTAATACGTTAATTAATTTTTTAACTATCTGTTTTAGGGGTCATGTTGCAATTGCAGCATTGATGGCAATTACTATTAAAGGCCAGACCAACTACTGTCGAGGCCGGTTATAACAAAGTTGGTTATAACGAAATAGCGGCTACAGCGAAGCAATCACTATTTCCCATTCCCATTTACACTTTTTCAATGGATTTGTATTTGTTTTTGGCGAAGGAAATTGAGCGTCTCCAGCGGTTATAGCGAAGAGAAATTTTGCGATAATTTGAAAAAATAATAAAATTCGGAAAGTTTACTGAATTTCGGACTGCCGCACTTTGCTGCCATGGCCAAGAAACCACCTAGAACAGGTTGCAGAAGATGCTGGAAAGGCCACCGGTGGCAGTCTCTGCAACATCGTCTGCTCCCCGCTCCTTATCCAGCGGCTTTACCGCATCGCACGCGGGGAAGCCGTTGCGGCATGCCGATCGGGGCGTTCGGAGTGCCAGCGACAACGTTCCGGTGGAGGTAACGGTGAGAGCCTAGATTTAAGAGAGGGAGCAGTAAGTATGCCTGCATTTGACTGTCACATGGCCAGTGTGGCAAGGAAACTGGGCGGAGAGGCGGACACGTTTGCAGAAGGTGAACGCTTTTGAGTTTCGACTCCTTGCATGCTGCAGCTCGTTTTGCAAATGCGGCCCACAAACCTGTGACCCCGATCGAGTAGTTGCCCCAACTCTTACATCTAGGCTCGCTATACAGACGACAGACAAGCTTGAGTGCGAATTCGGTGCCGTGCGCGCTTCTTTGTTTGCTTCGTGATCCGCGTCGGCATCTGGTCGGTGAGGTCGCTCTTGCGCGAAAGTCTACTTCGCTCAAGCACCGCAGAGGACGCGTGCAGGGAAGCCTTGACCGCTTTCTGCAGGCTCGATAAACATGTGTCCGTAACAACCCGTCATCTTTTATTTTTTTGTCATTTGTACGAGTTCATATACAACGAAGAGGCGGATATAGCGAAGCGATTTCCGATTGCCGTTGACTTTGTTATAACCGGTCTCGACAGTAAAATAACTCGATAAAAGGTAACAATTTTTTTAATACTAACCAATCAACTTTTGTGCAGGACAGATAACTGGGCAAGTTGGTACGAGTTTATGCTTAAAAAACAGTGCGACTGGGACAAGAATAAAAAGAGAGTGTCACAAGCTCTGTCCAGAATAACGCTTGGAAGAGTGACATAGTCGTTTCATTCCTGTCGTCCCTATCTCGGCAGCGCGTCCTTGGTGGGTGAGCCGACGACACGAGTGACGACATGACTAAAATGACTTGCCCTTCCAAGCGTCACAGTGGTTTGAGCGAAATGTTTAAATCGGGCGAGAAAACGCGAAAAATGATTGATTCATATTTAAAAAATCATTACCTTTTTACAAATTCTTTGAATTGGTCTGGCCTCCACTCAGGGTGAAGAATAATAATCAGGATGATTTAGATCGTTGTTTAAATCTTGATTTAAATCAGACTGGTTTTACTGTGATGATTTAAATCAAACATTTACTGAAATAAATCATTAGAAAATATATATATTTTTTTTTTAAATTTATTGTTTATTTATTATTTTATCTTTTCTATGTTAATGCTTCGGTGCTTGAGGGTATGTATAATAAATAAATAAATACATACATAAATGTGCATTTGTTTTGTATTTGAATCAAGGAATCATCAAACAAGAACGACTTCTATCAGGCTGAGCAAATTGGAATGGTGAGCTTTCTTTCACTTTCTTTGTCAGCTACGTACATGTCCTACTGCAACAAAATCAGAACGGAAAAGAAAGCAAATAAAGCTTTTTCATTAACTAAAATCATTACGCTGTTTTTCTTCTACTATGGCAGGGTTTACTCAATAAAAAGTTGTTGATTAAACTGTACTTCAAATTTACAGTAATTATTTCTTGCGTATTGTTTTCAGTGATCGAACAGATTGATCATCCAATCTGTTGTGTTTAAAAATACATCTAGTGATTAAGAAGCACTATTTTATAGCAAGTGATTTAAATCAAATTCATGCGATTTAAATCAAATATATTTGATTTACTTGAAATGTTTTTTTTTAAATCAATCTATCAATCTTTTTTTGTACTTTGCTTCCATAGTAATTGTTGTCAATACTGAAATTCCAACATGAACCCTAAAACCAACAAAAAATGTTAATTAAGAAATTTAAGTTAATTAGTCAACTTGGCATGACGATTATCCCCTCATCCAATGTCTGCCGAGCCCGATAAACATAAGGTGAAGACATAACTAACTGCCACCCCATATTTTTAAAAGTTCTGTTGGAATGAAGATTAATTACCCTACATTGGGCTTGGCACGGTCGTCACGATGCGGGTGTCTAATCCGTTTGTTTTTATCGTACAGCTGTTGCTTGGATTTTCGGCATCGTCAGCACCACGGGGCACGTTCTACATCTTTCCGGAACCGGATGCAACCCACCATCCTTCGCCAGCGATCATCGCCTCCGATTGGGCAATATCACCAACAGCGCCTGTTATAAAGGACAGGGCCATCGACGGAAACTTCATTGGGCTTGGCACGGACGTCACGATGCGGGTGTCTAATCCGTTTGTTTTTATCGTACAGTTGTTGCTTGGATTTTCGGCATCGTCAGCACCACGGGGTACGTTCTACATCTTTCCGGAACCGGATGCAACCCACCATCCTTCGCCAGCGATCATCGTCTCCGATTGGGCAATATCACCAACGGCGCCTGTTATAAAGGACAGGGCCATCGACGGAAACATTGGGCTTGGCACGGACGTCACGATGCGGGTGTCTAATCCGTTTGTTTTTATCGTACAGCTGTTGCTTGGATTTTCGGCATCGTCAGCACCACGGGGTACGTTCTACATCTTTCCGGAACCGGATGCAACCCACCATCCTTCGCCAGCGATCATCGCCTCCGATTGGGCAATATCACCAACAGCGCCTGTTATAAAGGACAGGGCCATCGACGGAAACTTCATTGGGCTTGGCACAGTCGTCACGATGCGGGTGTCTAATCCGTTCGTTTTTATCGTACAGCTGTTGCTTGGATTTTCGGCATCGTCAGCACCACGGGGTACGTTCTACATCTTTCCGGAACCGGATGCAAGCCACCATCCTTCGCCAGCGATCATCGCCTCCGATTGGGCAATATCACCAACAGCGCCTTTTATAAAGGACAGGGCCATCGACGGAAACTTCATTGGGCTTGGCACGGACGTCACGATGCGGGTGTCTAATCCGTTCGTTTTTATCGTACAGCTGTTGCTTGGATTTTCGGCATCGTCAGCACCACGGGGTACGTTCTAAATCTTTCTGGAACCGGATGCAACCCACCATCCTTCGCCAGAGATCATCGCCTCCGATTGGGCAATATCACCAACAGCGCCTGTTATAAAGGACAGCGCCATCGACGGAAACTTCATTTGGCTTGGCACGGACGTCACGATGCGGGTGTCTAATCCGTTCGTTTTTATCGTACCGCTACTGCTTGGATTTTCGGCATCGTCAGCACCACGGGGCACGTTCTACATCTTTCCGGAACCGGATGCAACCCACCATCCTTCGCCGGCGATCATCGCCTCCGATTGGGCAATATCACCAACAGCGCCTGTTATAAAGGACAGCGCCATCGGCGGAAACTTTACTGGGCTTGGCACGGACGTCACGATGCGGGTGTCTAATCCGTTTGTTTTTATCGTACAGCTGTTGCTTGGAATTTCGGCATCATCTGCACCACGGGGCACGTTCTACATCTTTCCGGTACAGGATGCAACCCACCATCCTTCGCCTGCGATCATCGCCTACGATTGGGCAATATCACCAACAGCGCCTGTTATAAAGGACAGCGCCATCGACGGAAACTTTATTGGGCTTGGCACGGACGTCACGATGCGGGTGTCTAATCCGTTCGTTTTTATCGTACAGGTCAGTAATCCTTCATCGTCTTCTTGTAAAAAAAGCAACAATTATTTCTTGATGTCTGTGCCAAGCCCTCAAGTGTTACTTGGTCTTTTTCATGATTGTCTGCATGTGTTGCAAATGCTTCTGGTTTTGAGTGGGGACGTTGAAACGAACCCTGGGCCCACTAACGCTGAACTGTGTAAAATGATTCAGGATTTGCAAAGCGTCCTTTCTACCAACATGAACGAGATCAAGAGCAATCAAACCCGTACGGATGCTAGAATGAGTGAAATTCACGCTAGACTAGTAACCATTGAATGTGGTGTGGCTAAAATAAACGCCGTGGCTCGAAAGGTCGAGGCTTGTGACCAAAAAGTCTCGGAATTGCAAAACTACGTTCAAAGGCTGGAACAAAGAATTGACAGCTTGGAAGATAGAGGCAAGAGGAACAACCTTGTCATTTTTGGTGTACACGAGGAAGATACTGAAAACGCTAAAGATCTGAATCAAAGTGTTGTGGAAAGGGTTTTTCTTGATAGACTTGGCGTTGCTGTTAACACAGTCGAACGAATGCATCGGATTGGACAAAAAAATAAAGAAAGAAATCGCCCTGTCATAGTGAAGTTCTATGACTTCAGCGAAAAAATAAAAATTTTGACCAACTGCAGTAAGCTAAAAGGTAGCAGCCTGTCAATATCGGAAGATTTTTCCTACAGTACTCGTCAAATCAGAAAATGTTTATGGGAGAGTGCTAAAGAAAACAGAATAAACAAAGATAAAGTGTCACTCGTGTACAACAAACTGAAAATCAACGATGACTGGTATGTTTGGGATGAAACGGAGAATAAACGAGTTAAATGTGATCGCGTTCACACCTCGCGACCAGATGTGCAAGATACCAGTGCCAGTGCATGACAACCTGACAAAAACATAACCGAAGAATTGAAGCTTGTAAATCTTAACGCCCGAAGTATTGTGAATAAAATCGAAAAACTAGAACATGTGCTGTATTCTTATGACCCACATGTGCTGATAATAACCGAAACATAGCTTCATCCTGAAATTAATTGTTCCGAGGTAGTTCCAGCTTCATATTCAATTATACGTAAGGACCGGGAATCAAGGGGAGGGGGCGTAGCAATACTAATTAAGAAAGAAATTAAATATACTGTCTTTGATGAACCTCCAGATACAGAGTCCGTCTGGTGCAAGCTGTTTCGGTTCGACTCAGTTTTTGATAGGCGTCGTTTACCGTAAACCAAACGCTTCTATCGATGTTCTAGAATCAATGCATGATTTCATATTAAAACACGCAAATAACCGCATCAAATTAATTATTGCAGGTGACTTTAACGTACCACATATAAATTGGAGTGAGCAGACGTTAAGCAATAGTCATGATCAACACGTCGAACTTCTTCTGAGTACCGCATTCAGCGCCGGCATAGAACAGATTGTGACAGAAAACACTAGAATAAGCGACAAGGGAGGATCAATTCTCGACCTGATATTCCTTAACACCACTGATCTTAAATAAAGTGTATCCATTCATGAAGGAATCTCGGATCATAAGTTGGTTTTTGTCTCTTGCTTGGTACCCTGTTGTAAAAATAAACATGAGGTTAACAAGGTTGTTTTTAAGGATTATTTGCATAGTGAAGATGAGTCAGTTATAGACTATCTCGAGAGGTCATTGGATGAATTCGCGAAACAGAGGAACATCAATGAGTTGTGGAACAGTTTCAAGACAATAATAGCGTACTGCGAGGACAAATTTATACCAACGAGGACTAAAAACAAAAAAAAAAGGCGAAACCCGTGGATAACTCGAGATATTATTCCCATCAAACGTAAACTAAAACGTAAATGTAAAAGCACAAGAAAAAGCACTGAAGTGGTTGAGCTAGCGGAACACTTAAAGACGAAGTTAAAAGAAGCAAGAGAAAAGTATTATTCTGAAACACTTCCCGGTTTTATGAAAAATGAACCGCAAAAGTTCTGGCGTCATTTGTCGCCGGAAAAAGAGTCAATAATGCAGATCACTTGCGGGGACGTTACACTTATGGATGAGGTTGACATAGCGAATGCTTTTAATACATATTTTCAGTCGAATTTCACCGTAGAAACAAATACGGTACCCTCTCAAGAAATAACTTCGAACGTCGAATCAGATATGTCCCAATTTAGTGTGAATGAACAAGGTATTCTGTCCCTCCTATTAAATCTTGATACTAAAAAAGAACCAGGGCCGGATAAGATAAGTAACTGCTTTCTGAAAAGATATGCAGAATGGATTGCAAAATATTTAGTCATTATATATAGCATATCTCTTCTGCAATGTCAAGTGCCAACAAACTGGCTACGTGCCAAGGTCATTCCAATACCTAAAACTGAAAACAAGCCACTTTTGTATAACTATCGACCTATTTCGCTTACCTCAACATGCTGCAAACTATTGGAACACATAATAAGTAAACACATAAGGACTTACATGGAAGAGAATAATTTATTTTTTTGTAATCAACATGGGTTTAGAGCTGGTGTTTCTACGGTTTCGCAATTGAGTGAGATAGTGCATGATTTCGCAGAAGTGATTAACAATAAAGGTCAAACGGATGCTATTTTCATTGATTTATCGAAAGCCTTCGACAGAGTACCTCACAGTAAGTTAATTCATAACCTTCACACTATTGGCATTAATCACAAACTTGTATCCTGGATAAGGGCCTATCTGAGTGCGCGTGAGCAGTTTGTGGAAATCGGTGGAAAGTGTTCATCCTCTCTCAGTGTGTATTCTGGTGTGCCACAGGGCTCAGTGCTCGGGCCCTTGTTGTTTCTCATCTATGTGAATGACATAGGCAATAATGTTCACCCATCAACAAAGGTCAGACTTTTCGCGGACGACTGCGTTTTATACTCTAATGTAACTGAGCAGAACGATCAAGAAAATTTGAATTCGTCATTACATGCTTTATCAGAATGGTGTCTGGAATGGGGACTGAATATTAATTACCAGAAATCGGTAGCAATGACAATAACCCACAAAAAAGAAATTCTTGAATTTCAGTATGAGATTTGTTCCACTCCCTTAATTAAAACAGACCAAGTTAAATACCTAGAAGTTCAAATAACACGGGACTTAAAATGGGACGCGCATGTTAATTATGTTTGCAATATTGCTCACCAAAAACTGGGCTTTCTGAGGAGACAGTTAAAAAATACAACACTAGAATGCAAATTAACCGCCTATAAGACATTAATTCGGCCTACGTTAGAATACGCAAGCATCATTTGGGACCCTCACCAGCTATATCTTTCGTACGGTATAACAAAAGTTCAAAACTGGGGTTTAAGATTTATTTTTTCAAAATATAGGCGCGCGGAGAGCATGTCCGATTTGCTTGAACAATCGAAAATGCAAAGTCTTGGTGTTAGACGGATCATTGCGCGCTTAAAGTTCATACATCAACTTTATCATGGTCACCTTAAAATGAGAGCAGATAATTATTTGAGGAAACCACATAGTCACTCTAATCGAACTAACCACAGTAAAAAGATCAAACCGTACATCAGCCACAATGACACGTTCAAGTATTCGTTCTTTGTTCATAGCATTGAAGATTGGAATTTGTTGCCCGAGGAATTAATCAAAATTTGCGAAACGCAGTCGTTCGTAGATGGTTTGACAAAGCACTTTTAGGAAATCTTATAGCCAAAATGTCATTGATTTTAACATGTAGGATATCCTGAAAATTCCATCTTTTCGTATCAGCATTAGTTGAATGTAATCTGATGAAAGCATGTATTTCTGTACAGTACCCTTTGCTGAACGAGATGAAAACTCTAAGTGTTTAATTCTTGTGTCATCGCTTGATTGAATTTTTTAACGTACTATGTTCTCCGTCGTTAGATATTTATATATTGTCGTTTTTTTTTGTTTTTTTTTCTTCTTAGCGTTGTATATGGTACTATTGTGTATTGTTGCCTGTAACCTGCCAGGGCCTGAGAAAGGCCTGCAGTATTTTCCAATAAATAAATAAATAAATAATTGGGCTAGGCAGGTTCTGAGCAAGCACATGTTAGGGAGAACACAGAAAAGGACCCACTTGTGCAGGACACGCTCAGTCTTCTGGTTTTTGTCCTTGAGGATGCGAGCCAGCTCCTGGTTGATGGTGAGGAGGGCAAAGCTCTGCGACTTCTCATCCTTGCAACACTGTCATCGCAAAGGAAACCACGAAGCACATTGTAAACATGAATTCGCAATCCGGAAAAGAGGGCCACGAACCAAGAGAATACGGTACAGTAATTTTTCGGGCGAACACCCTTTGTTTAGCGACAAAAGGAATTGGGGGCCTCTCGTAGCTAGACACTAAGGTCAAGCTGTTGGTGAAGAAGGAAGACCAGCGAAGCTGTATATGGTGGGACGACCTCAAAGGCGATGCCTAGAGGACGACGTCTAGGGCGAGCTCAAGGACGACGTCTAGGACGACCTCAGGGACGACGTCTAAGACGACTCCTAGGGTGACCTCGAGGACAACGTCTAGGACGACCTCAAGGACGACCTCGAGGACGATGTCTAGGACGACCTCAAGGATGACCTCGAGGACGACGTCTAGGACGAACTCAAGTATGACTTTTAGGACGACTCCGAGGACAACCTCTCGGACGACTTCAAGGACGACATCTAGGACGACCTCTAGGACGACGCCTAGAGAAATTCAGCCTTTTCACTCTGGTGAAAACCAGAGTAGAAAGGCTGGAAAGGTTGCCACAGACGCTTATGGATGGCGGTAGCTGTCCCGAGTTTTGTGTCGACATTTATTTGGTGACGAACACAAAACTGAAGAAACCAGCCCTTAACAGTTCCACTGTAAAACAATCCTGCTTACTCAGTCATTTCCCTCAAACAAGACACTTATTCTGTAATGACATACTACTGTGAACCACCAGTACAGCAAGGAACCTGCATGCACAACTAACCACAAAAGAGGAGTACAAGGAACCAGCGATCGTAACGACAAAACTGTGGCAAGGGGAACTACACTGATAGAGAGGCACCAGAAGCGAGGCTGAACCTTTGTCGTGTCTTGGGGGATTCTCCAGTCAACACTCATCTTCCTTAAAGTAGGCTTTCTGAAAGACCCATCATTTACAGTAATTCACCAATGAAACATAAGAGGGTATAAGTTCTTATAGAACCTTGAAGAATTTCAATTAGCTTATGTGCTCACAAAGTGAAAAAATAAGGGGTAAAATATGTGCCTCTCACATGCAGCCATGTACTGTAAACAACTTAATTTTCGCGAGGACCTAATTTTGGAGAATTTTGCGGATCGTCAACAATTTGCAAAAAATAGGTCCCATGAACAATTACAGTAAAATGTAAACACATTGGAATCTATATTGAGATGCCACTGCGTCGCGAAAATTGGAACCCACGAATTATTCCAAAACTTCAGCTTTGACCTAAATCGCGAAATATTGAGCCCACGAAAAATACGTCGTTTACAGTATGTCATGACAAAAGGGCATCGAGTGCAAGGGCAGCTTTGAAAACAATTACTGTCTTTCGCAGCACACTACTCCACACTGGCCTTAAAACAAAAACATTCAGCCTTTTCACTCTGGTGAAGAAGGAAGAGCAGCGGAGCTATAGCTCTGTTCTCGACAATGCCTTTCCAGGCAAGCGATCGGCTCATCTTTCGCAAGGGAATCTGAAGCGCTCGACGCAGTGGAACTTAAGCCGATAGCGGCCTCGCGGCAGTTGCGGAACCATTCGCGCTACTGCGCACATCGCCGCTCGTTCCGCTCCCGATTTTCTTCCTGGCGGCAACCAATTGTCTGGTTGCCGCCGTCGATCATAGATGGCAGTAGCTGTCCAAAGTTCGGTGTCATCATTTTTTTGCTGGTGGATACAATCCTTGGGAACCTAGCTCTTAACAGCTCCGCTGTAAAATAGAAATACCCGATTTACTTGCATAACTAATGCACAATATTTTTGTGCATTATTTATGCGAATGAGTTAATTATTTTAGTTTATATATTAGTCCGATCAGCCTCGCTGCCAATGTGTTTGCCCAACTACAGTGCTGCATTGGATGACTTTGCCCATTTGGCCGGCAATTACTTGGGCCAATTTCTTTTTCTGTCGGCTGTACATGCTTCCTCAATTCTTGAGGTCTCTAGTAACAATAAAGAGGCAACAAGGCCAGGAAAGGTTATAAGGGCATCTCTCCCAGATGAGGTCTCGTTTCACAAGCCCAACTGTGACAATCTGTCACAACAGGCATTATCAGTTTCCTAGCTCATCTACGTGACTTGCTACTCTTGGCACTCACAGCAATGGGGGTGTCCTTGCTCTTGTTCACCAGATCCAGTTGGGCCCCATGGTTCATCAGTAACCTAAGCACAAAACAATGAATGCAGTTAAATATACGGATCGCTGATGTCAACAGTTCGACATCTCCGAGCTGGCTGGGATCTCTAAAACTTGGACAGCAGGAGGTGGGGTTCAGCCTCATAAGCCTTCACTGGTTGAGCATAGTGAGGCTACTGCAAAATTGTGATTTGGAGCAATGTTTGGAGAACCCAAAAACGAATTTCGGAGTGCTTTCGAGCAGCATGTAAAAATAGCTTTTAGAGCACATAAACGTGGAATTTGGAGCCCTTTTGAGCACCTAAATATCACTTTCCAAAGTACTTTTGAGCATGCAGTTATGAATTCTTATAATCACCTAAATTTAGTTAAGAGAATTTTAAAGTTTGCAAACCTCCTGCAAAGCTTTTTTTTTTTTTTTTTACTGTAGAGTTTAACTTATTTGGTAATGTTGGTCTCCACAAGCTTAACTACAAAAAATTTACCAATGTAAGGAATTACTAAACAGATCTTTCTCAGATAAAAAAAATACTGACACAACTGTTGACGCAACTTACCGCGCATTGTTTCATTTTCAATACCAAGAACCTATCAAAGGCCCAACACTTAAAGGGACACTGACAGGGTATCTATGCTCGCCAAGGCTTTTACTTGTACATGACATATGAGAGTCTAACTACCCAGTACACAATTCGCAACTCGAAAGTTTTTTTTTTTTTTTCATTTAAACATTGTTGATTGAGAACTGGCCGGTTTGATTCACACTCACTCTCTTCTCTGTGGTCACGTGCTGTTTTCTATGGTTTAGACACAACCACCAAAGATAATCAAAGTCGTGGGTCATCAAAGGCATATACTGAATACTAGAAATGGACAAAGAATATGATACCCATTTTTTGTGGCTTCTAAAAAAACTGCAAAAACATGTTTTCTAAAAAAAAAAAAGTTGCACAGCATGTAATTTTTGGTATTTTTCTTCTCTGTATTTCGTCTTCCTCCCTGGTTCAGTTCCAGTTTCAAGCAGTGGCATTTTTTTTTTCACTTTATTAAAAATATATGTCAAATTATAGCAAAATATTGATTGGGTAGTCTTCTGACACTATAATAAATCGCATGACAAAAAATAAAAAAAAACTTTTGAGGGGGTGTGAGTGTTTTCTTAAAGCTTTTTTTCAGATTTTTGTTTATGCCTGTCAGCTTAGTCATGTTTTCGGAAAGGCTCGCATTTGTCTAGGAAAGAAGCGCCTGATCCGGGTGACAGCACAGCTACCTTCATTTTGCCGCAGCTCAGGTTGCACATGGCTAGGATAGGTGGCACAACTCGCTACTCAATTTGGTGCGACTTGGCGCAATGCGGTGGATTTCCATCAGGCTGGCGCAGGAAAGTGCTTCTGGTGCAAAATGGCGCATTTGGTGCAGGAGCGGAATCACCGTGAGCAGGCGAGCCTGGCTACGGCACTGACTTATCCGTCCGACAAACGAAGGGCATTTCGCATGCCGCGGCAGCAAAAGATTGACAACTAATTTAGATCACCCGCGGATATCTCGACGTTCGACCAAAACCTTAGTTGCTCGGCACCTTCTCCGTAATGAGACTCCATCAAATTGAGGGCAGCTTGGCTAGGATTCGAACTGGCCAACTGAGGATCCTCGTTTGAAATGGTCCTCATTGAAATGGTCCTCATTGAAATGGTCCTCATTGAAATGATCCTCATTGAAATGGCTACGGATCCTCAGTTGGCTACGTATCCTCAATTAGCCACCGAGCCGCCGAGGCGGCCGGCAGCTCGGTCGGCAGGTGGGGCCGTTTCGATGCAGACGTTCAAATGCAAAGCTCGGACCACGCGGGTCGAGAAGCGCTCTCCCCGCACCTGTACCGGGTCGCCGCTCTGGAGGCCAAGGACACAGGTTGGGTTCTCAGACGGACAGCTTCAGAATCCACCTCCTATCGCGAGTAGAAGCTCAAAGGCCCCCAGCAAGAACGAGCGAAAATCAGACGACCACTTACACAACTGCGTCGTAGTTGTCCTGTCGGGCAGCTATGTGCCTAAAACAAAAGGAAAGGGTTTGTTGGTAAGTGGCCCACCAACACAACCCAGGAAATACGGCGTTCCCTCGTGGCTGCACTCCATCTAATCAAACTCACAGAGGAGTGTCTCCGTGTTCGTTGACGGCATTGACGTCGCTACCCCGCTGGAGATACATCCACGAGATCTCCACGTTGCCAGAAAAGGCGGACCAGTGAAGGGCCGTGTTCTCCTCCTGCGTCCAGAAAGAAAACATTCATTCGCTACTCCCGTGTCCGGAGCCCCATCGTGGTGGTCTACCATTCTTCGCCGATAGGTTCATATTATAAACCCCTCCCCCGGAAAATAGAAAGCGCTCGGCGCGTGCTCTACCAGCGGATTCCTGTACCCTTCGCGAGATGCGGGCTATCTCCCCCTGTGCCGCCTGTAGATCTGGAGCCGGTGGAGCGCTCGTTGAGTGGCTCCAACCGACACGTAGGAAAGTGACAAAGAGCGTCGAGCGATCTGGAGAATTTCTTTGCGCCGCTTGTTTTGGAGACATCTGATCCGTGGTCATTTTGAACATTTCAGTTTCAATATTTGTTTGCACTAGCGATGTTGTGGCAGCCACGAAAGCGATTGCGCCAGCAGCACTCGATGATAAAAAGTTCCGAGAATGTCGGAGGGGGTGTGGTGCTGTTACGAGCCTCGTTACGAGCTGTTTGAAAGTCGGCGAAGCGATGCAACGCGGTGCCGAGGTGTCGACGTCCCCGCCAAACGCCCAAAGTTGCAATCAAGATGTGTGAAAAATGACTCTTACTTGGGGACGTGCCTATTCTATTGTGGGAAGGCCTTATCGGCTAAGGCAGTACATATGAGCTGCGCTCGTCCAGCGCGACGAGTTTCGCGATGCATGCAGGGTTGGCGAGGCGTCGGAAAGCAGCGGCAGTGAAAAGAACAGCCGGAGCAGTGCCAGAACAGCGGCCGCGCGGTAAAAATGCTAGCCAGCAGAGCAGCTATGCCTGCTGCACTGTGTACCCGAGAGCCATCGCTCGGCCGCTCTACCACCGAGACCGGCTGCTCCAAGTTTCAAATCTGCGAGCGCTTGCTATTTGCGAGGGGACGGGGCTATTTACGTGTCAGACGGGGAGGGGCAAGAGCGCAGTCTCAAGCATCCTGAGAGCGTTGGCTCACTCTGTCCAGCTCAGAGGGTGTTGGTGGGGAGGCAAGGTGGAGGCAGCAACCAGACAACCGGCAAGCGGGTCGTCTGGTTGCCGCCGTCGCTCATAGATGGTGGTAGCTGTCCCGAGTTTTGTGTCGACATTTGTTTGCCCGTGGACACGATACTGGAGAAACTAGCCCTTAACAGCTCCGCTGTAAAAAAGGTACAGTCTTGCATGTTGCATAAGAGAGGTACAGCCTTGCATGTTGAAGACAGGCTCACAGTACAGCAGAATGCCGATATAGGATCCGAGTTCACTTTCAACAAAAACCAATGTTGTACAACCTGTGTTCAAAACATTTCACAACCCACAAATAAACAAAAAAAAAGACGAAGCGACCGGGCCTACCACCCTACCCCTATCAACCCTTGCGTGGTAAAAAAAAAGAAATAAAATTAAAATTGTAGTGCCCTTCCACTTTACATGAAGATGAAGGACCAGCGAAGCTGTTATTTTTTGTTGTCTAGGACGATGCCTAAAGGATGACGTCTAACACAACCTCAAGGACGACATCTAGGACGACTTCAAGGACGACTTCTAGGACTACCTCAAGGACGACACCTAAGACGACCTCAAGGACGACTTTGAGGACAACCTCGAGGACGACTTCAAAGACGACTTCGAAGATGTCTTGATGACCTGTCGGACGACTTCTAGGACGACCTTGAGAATGACTTCTAGGACGACCTTGAGGACGACGTCTAGGACAGCCTCAAGAACGACTTCTAGGATGATCTCGAGGACGATGCCTAGAGGACGACCTCTTGGACGACCTCAAGGATGACTTCTAAGATGACCTCGAGGACGACTTCTAGGACGACCTCTAGGACGACCTTGAGGACGACCTCTAGGAAGATCTCAAGGACGACCTCGAGGACGCCGCCTAGAGCACTACCTATCGGACGACTTCTGAGACGACCTCGAGGACAATGTCTAGAGATGATAACAAGCGATCAGTACTTCACTATCTAATAATGCCAAGGAAGGCTGACTCACGCTGGTTGCCCCTCTTTTTATTTTCATTTATTCATATTTGCCACGACCAATGAGGAGTTTTCTGTCAACATCCGGGGACGCATTTGTTCCCAGATCCTAGCGCATAACAGCTTCGCTGTACAAAGATGGGAGACAACTGCGCTGTACTTACGCCATCCCTGATGTTTGGATCAGCTCCCTTGGAGAGCAGCAGCCGCACTATTTCAACACGACGGTGCTCCGAGGCCCAGACCAGTGGCGTCCAACCACCGTCATCCTGAATAGTAATTCGAAAGAGGTGGCATAAAGAAGATAAAATAGACCCTGAATTGTACCTTATGTAGATAAATTCAGCACTTCTATTTTAGAAAATCATCTTGTGCATGGACGATGTTGCACAATACAAGGTGAATGTGCTCAGTGCTCTCGACATGCCCGTACAAGTGTGTCATCAAGTTGCCGCAAACTGCTTCTGCCCCTGCAGGTGTGAGACTGTCGGTAAAGTCAGCGAGGCTGGAAATCTCTGACAAAGCTGGGCCTGGGGATTTGCTTATTGGCAGCAAACTGCAAAAAGCTCTTGGGGATGTTTCGTTCAACGAGCAGATTGACAAACGCCTCATGGTTCGCGGTACATTTTCTGAGAGTGAAATCCTACGAGCAATTAGGCCTAGTATGGTGCAAGCAAATATGATAACTCTGGCAACCAACTGCCGCTCCCAGCTCCAAATGCCACTGACATAGGAACTGCGCTGGCAGTGGTATAGTACCAGAGGAAAGAGATCACTGATGGCACGCTTAGATGTGTTTGTGATTTTCAGAGCTTGCTAACTGTGGTGCATCTGCATCAACAAATCAAATAAAAATTAAATATGTTTTACCAAAAAAAATATGTGGTTCAGTTGTGTTCTTTATTCAAAGCTGCCTTAATTTTATGCGTTTCGTCATCCACATCGACTTCAAATTGCCGTCCACTGTATTACAAAATAGGTACCAAAGTGGAACCATATGCCCTAAAAGCATGAAAGCTTCTTCGAAGACTAAACGCAGCATTAAAAATGTTCCCAAAACAACAAACTAAAAATAAAAAAAAAGATCAAATTGTGCGAGTGCTGAACCTGAACTTTCAGCGCACTCCTTTGCCTTCTTTCTGTGGTTGGGCACATGGACTCAAAGACCCTCACCTGCACATTGATAGGAAAAATGTCCAGGCCAAGGAAAATGTTGCACACATCCAGGCTCCCACAGCGAGCTGCCAGGTGAAGGCATGTCATGCCATCTTCACCCTGAGCACCAGGGAAGTAAAAGAAAGAGAAGGGTTATTTCATGCATACCCCGCACCTGCCCATTTTGATCTCGATGAGCTTCATACTGGCATGCGCTCGTGACATTACTAGTATACTGCCTGATGCAAGTTAAAGACCCCATGTTAGCAGCTGTACAGCACTGACTAAATTGCCCTCCTACAGGAGACATGAAACATTCTTTCGAGGCAGGCCAATGTCCCGCCGTCTAAACATCGAAACAACAAATTTGACCACCATTGGGTGACTATACATAAAGATCTTCCCCCACACCAACTTTCCCCTTTTACCACAAGTGGTAACTCAAACCGTTGTGCTATCCATATCTCAATGTGAATTACTTCAACTCAAATTCATTTTCCTTGTTTGTATAGTATCTTCTTCCATTTTACAGTTAGGAAGTATTATACAGTCATATCTCGTTTATATGGACGTCCCGCATTATGGACAAACTTTTCGGTGACTAATTGTTCACCGTGCAATTTTTGCTCCATTAATAAGAAAATCCGCAGTCCAGTCTATAGACAGCTATTTTGGGAACGAATTGGGTAAATGCAGGCATGTTAGTCTCGTTATTATAATAATAATAATAGTACCTTTATTTTTTCCAACAAAAAATGTTGAAAAGGTGACACGGGAAAAAAGCTGTAAAAACAGCTTGACGAGCCCCGAGCCACCTATATCAGCAGTCGCGATGCAGGCACAAAAAGAAATTATACAGAAATAAAGCATGACATGTGTACTACATGTTTGAGAAACATTACAAAAAAATAACTAACACTATACAAGATAAGTAGCATATTGATACAATTTACACAATAGTGAAAACATACACAGAACGTTAAGCATCACTGAAATAAACGCGAAAGAAAACATCGATTCAAGAGATTTTAGCGCTTATTGCGAACAATTAGGCTCAAAATAAACATTTGAAAGAAACATTTCCCGTAAGATGCTCACCGATATATTGCTAAGCTCAATGCCTTGCCTACTGAGCTGGTTAAGTGTAGTCGGCAAAGTATATTTTAAACTTTGGTGGCCGTAGTTTGTTCTAAAAAAGGGTACTTCCCAAGGTTCTTTAATCCGTGTTGGGTATCTATAAATTTTATCTGTTAGCTTCGCTAGGTTTTTAAGGTGATATTGGGATAAACTTGTTTCTATTTTATACCTTGCACATAAACGATATTTATATAAATCAAAAATTTTCATCACACCAATTTACTAAAAAGATCGTCAGTCGGATGCTCTAGTGGCACATTAGAGATACTTCTTAATATCTTTTTTTGTAACATAAAGATTTTGTGGAGGTTGGTATAGGTAGTAGTGCCCCATATGAGTTGACCATAATTTAAATGGGAAAAAAATAATGAATTATATAATATTAACTTTGTTCTAAGTGGTAGAATATGTTTATGGCGATATAAAATACCGACGATGCTAGATAATTTTGATATTATATGATTAATATGGTCGTCCCATAACAAATTTTCTTGAAAAATAACGCCCAAAGTTTTAAACGCGGGAACAATTTCTATTTGAGAAGAATCGATAAAAATATCCTTGGTAATATTAATACGTTATTTCTTAGGTCGGAATATAACTGCCTTTGTCTTAACGGCGTTTATTTTTAATGCATTATGTCTACTCCATCTATTAAGCTTTTCTAGTGTTTCGTTCGCGTTATCAATAAGCTCCGACGCATCATCACCATCAAACAATAAGCTTGCATCATCTGCATAATAAAAAATGAGTTGAGTGACTAATATTACGATATC
>JABSTQ010003424.1:0-23301 GCA_013358835.2 Ixodes persulcatus
TCGTTTGTTCCGCTCAGTCTGCTCCCTAAATGACAGGTATTAAATTTTAGTTTTCTCGTTCGGTTCGTCCATTTTGTATTCAAAATCTTTATGTATTAATACTTTTACAATTCCTCGCCCATCGTGCGTCTCCAGTTTTGTTAGTCTTCGATCGAATTTCAATTGCTGATAGCCTCTCTACTCTCAAAAGAAAACCAGCCATGTCCCCTTGTAACCTCCATTGGCCTGTTCCCACGCGCACACAGGGCAAACCTGCCTACACTTCTCTGTCGACCTTCAATCCTGTCTGAACCTCTGATCGCATGCACAACACTGCTACCAACGACAAACATGGCACCATGACTCTTTTCGAAAATGCCTTGAACTACTTCATTTCTATTATAATTCCATAGTGCTCTATGGTTCTATAATAGCCGAATTCTTTTCCCCTTTTTATTATATTTTTATCATGTTCCTCTACATATTTATTTCCCTGTTTCATCCAGACACCCAGATATTTGTAATTATCTACATAGTCTATTTCAAAGTTTTGAATTCTCAGCGGCTTCGCCTTTTCGTCTTTAAAAACGATCACTCCAGATATTTCTCTACTGAAATTCAGACCAAGCTTATCGCCCTCTCCTCCACATGCCCCAATTAGTTTGTCCAATATTTCCCGGCTATCTGCTATAAGTACGATGTCGTCTGCATACATCAGTCCAGGTAGGACTTGGTTTACTTTACTCCCTCCCTCTATATAGACCGACACGCTGTTTACAAACAAGCCCGCGTTTGCCCACACCGGGTGTGGGCACTGCGCGTGCGCAGAAACCGAATTCGCGTGAAGTGACGCGTCTGCGCATGCGCAGTGCCGTTGACAGCGCCACCGCAGCTGCGTGACGTCAGCGCCGCGTGTTGGTCTATACGTCAGATCAAATCCCAAGTTGCTCTGCTCTAACCTGTTTTCCAATTCACTCAGGTAAACCACGAAGGGCAGTGGTTACAGGGGACAGCCCTGTCTTAGCCCTCTTTATTGCAGCTTGTCTTGCACGTTCTGCCCCCCACTTTCTAACCACCTCATTATTTGTATACACTTCTTGCAAGAATCTAATCAAATATGCATCTAGCTCATACCTCCTCAACAGTTCCCAGAGCGCCATGCAAAACGTGCGTTGTTGCCTGATTTTTTCGACCAAACAAAAACAACGAAAGCAAACCTGCTCTAGCTTCCAGCGTACATCGGCCTTGCGCCGTGGCCAGATTGTTTCTTTCAGCTCTAACATAAAGATGACCTACACATGCAGCAACACTGGTGTAAAGTTTTAATATGGCGGCCACCACGGAGCACCGTAAATTCTGAGGAGGGTGCATGGGAAACGGCGGCACCTTCCCCCCCCCCCCCCACGACCGTTTCGCTTGCAGTTGAAGGGTTGAAGCCAAAACAAAACCAACTGCAATGTCACGTGTTCAAATCGAGGGCACTCTTTTTCTATCCATTTTAACAGTTTAGACCTAGTAATTAGACCATTATTTTATTTGTGGTGCGTAAAAAACCTACTATCGAGACCCCTAAAATCAATACAAACATGCGCGACATGAGGGAAGCCGCATTGCCATCGACCAGAATCAATGACAGCGCCTGAGAAGCGAGGCTTCGCCAACGTCCTGCGACATGGCGCATTTGCTTATAGTTCATATCTGTCTCCGAGATAGGTTTCTTTCCGCGGCATTTGTCTCCACGGTCCTTTCTAGGTGAGTACCCAAGCATTCCGGTGCTTCGATAGCTGGCAGTGCTGCGGTCGTCGACGGGGGTGATGCGTGTTTTCGAGGTCGGCTACACGGTTATGCGTGTATGACCGAACCAAAACACGTTTTTTACAACCTCGCATGATGTTTGAACGAATTATCCCTTACTCAACGTGTAAATGTATGCTAATTTGTGTAAATAGCGTGTTTTTCACCCCTAATGTTCACCAAATACAAGGGACTTGCTAACAGTGTAGGCAGGGGCGGATTTAGGGGGGGGGGGCGGGGGGGGGCGGCCGCCCCCCCCCCGAGACGCCAAAAATAAAACTAATTCTGAATTTTTTTTTTTTAATATTTGGTTTTGGTGTAGCGATTATTTGGTCAGCAAACTAAATTTGTGCTGTCGAAGCAGGACAGTAGATTCGGCCATCTGTTTTTCCTTGGCAACGTCTTTGTTATTTAATAAAAAAAATGGAGAGAGATGAGTGGACAAGTTTACCAGACGCGAAATGTACCTGCGAAGGGAAAGCGGTGCTTGTTTAAAGTTCAGAACCTAAGATAGCAGCTTTGCGGCGCGGGCTCGTCCAAAGCGTCTCTCCACCCTGTACGGAGGCGGCGGCTTTGGTATCGAGGCTCCCTGCTCCCTCCGTCTCTCTGTGGAGCCATCCTGTGCCGCTGAATTGGCACCACTGGTTGAAAGGCGAAGAGAGGCGGGAAAAGTCCACTATGACCGCAAGACTCGGCTAAGGGGGTGGAGGGGAGGTTGTTAGGTGTCGACGCCCAGCCTTGTCTCTCGGGGAGCATGGTAATCTCGCTGGCGTCCAACCTTTCTCACGAACAACGCCCGAACCACTCAGTCGGGAAAACTTAACAGGTTTATTTCATAGCGAAATATGTGACCGAAGACGACCGTCTCTCGAACGGTCGGGATTTTTGTGGACACGCGAGGGAGAGGAGGATTCCGTGGGCGGTGCTTTTCCTGAAGCGACCGAGGGCAGTCGGACCAGCGGAGCTCTCCCCCAAGGGGAGCTTAACGTTTGGGAAAGGCGAGACGACGATTATCCCCCACTCTGGAATCCTACGAAGGGGGTGGGAAACAGTTCCAAGGTCTTCGAATTGGCTGATGAACGATCCCTGGATTGTTCCCCCGCAGACAGCCGGCGCCGTTTAATCCCCCCTCCCACCACCGTGGCAGAGAAGAATCGGGAAAGCTCGGAACACACACTGTCGCGTTCCGCCGCCTCGGCGCCAGCCGCAGGTAGAAGTCCGAAGGGTTGACACGTGACGTGAGGGAGGGGAGTCCTTGAGCGGCGCTTCCCCGGAAGCGACTGACGCCAGCCAGACTGGCAACGCCCCGAGCGTTCGGCTAAGCCTGGGCTAATCCTTCCCCCAAAGTGGTCCTAACGACTAGGAAAATACTTCGGTAAGCTTCCCACGCACTCACACACACATGGAGATGGGACGGGTCATAACAAGGTGTTGTTGAGATGGCGATAGCGAGGCGCGCATACCAAAACTCAACTGGTTTATTTTTGCTTCCCGTCTTGGGCGACGGGCGTTCCCCTCTCCTTGGCTACGTTCTCCCGAAGCGGGAGGGTGGGAAGAACCGGTCTATCGGGAGCGCAGCAAGGTCACGAGGCAGGGCGAGTTCTCTCGAGCGGTGAGCAACGTGGGTCACCACAGTGTACACGCGTGCGTGTGTGGGCTCTGAGTCATGCGCCGCCGGGCCTGAGCGAAGGTACCTCGGGAATGCCAGCGCTCACGTTTCACAAGTCAGGAACGGTCGGTCAGGCTACTTTGAAGGGGAGTCAGTCGGGTAGCTTAGAGCGCCGAGAACAGTGCAGCTTCAAGATCCGCGAGGGAAACCAAACGTGGACTTCTTTACTGTGTTGCACCATTCATCCCTTCTCCGTCGCGGATCGCTGTTTTTCAGTGACGATTGACTTGGAGCACGTGGTGACGCGCACGTTCGAGCTTAGTGGCGGCGCCTTCGACCTGTCGTTCACACGTTCACTCCTGGGCAAAACGGTGATTCGGGTAACGAGAAAGTGCTGTTGACCTCCAGAGACAAAGTGAGCCTAAGGCGGATGAAGTAACCGGGAGTCGAGTTCTGCAGCCTGTTAAGAATGGAACCTTCGGCGACCTTCTTCCGAGTTTCAACGCTGCGGAAACGAGTCACGATCTGTTCAGGACAGTCGCCCGCCTGTTGGAGCCTGCCCGAAACGAGTCACGATCTGTTCAGGACTGTCGCCCACCTGTCGAAGCCTGTCGAAGCCTGTCCAAAACGAGTCTCAACGCGTCCGTGACGTCAACGGGACGTGTGTGTGTGCGTGTGGGTTCGTGCGCTCCGGAAGGGGAGAGAGGCATGGCCTAACTGCGGAGAACCATGGCTACGACGCACTTCTGGCTACGGACGCGGCGGACTTTGCTGCAACGCACTTGGCGGTTGCACCTGCTGCCCTGGCGGAGAGTGAGGGAGAAAACGGACCCTATATAAGGCGGAGCGTGAGGCTGCTCCGTGGTTCTCTCAGATTTGACGACTGTATCGCTACCATGTAATTAAACCGTTCGTTACGTTACCAATTCTCCCACCTCCACTGGACCCCTGGGTTCTTCACTTCGGGGAATGGTCGTCGTCACGAGCCAGGAAGCCTCCGGACGTGCGGCTTAAACCCCGCCTCGAACAAGCCGCTACAATGGTGAGTTGCACTTTAGTCCGTTAAATGACGTTGCTCTTTTGACAAATTATAACGAGGCATTTTCTGCACTTCGCTCGCGTATGAGGTGGTTGGTAGCCGTGACGCATGCCGAAAAAGTAATTGACATAGATAGTAAGGAAAAGAAAAGCTAAATGGAACGTGTGAATTGTTCGTTTCTTTGCCACCATCCGCAGCGACATAAAAAAAAAAAACATCGCGCTGCAGACATTAATTGTTTCCTCCTCTTTCTATGCATAAAAATTAGTCATAGACTGTGTGCGGCGTTTCTTTCGGTCGATGGATAATCAAAATATTTATGCGAAATTTGCTCACTAAATCTTTTTGTGGGGTGGAAGGACACTGATGGCTTAAGAACTCCCAGCCAACCAGCGTTTGGGACTTGGTATGTTATATTGAGCTAATTTTTGTAATAATTTTTCCTTTGTATTTGTGTACGCAGCCTTTACTACTTTCACCTTCCATTTACACTTCGGCTTGAGACGCATAAGATCGCACAGCTGATATTGGTAATTAGTGCTGAATCAGTCACTCGTGGTATTTATAAATTACGTCACTTATGAATGGGTTCTATCTGTTTAGTAAAACAAGTGTTTTTTACATAGAGTGAAGATGGTCCACCAAAGTCATCCAAGCGGAAAAGTACCACTCTGCATAACTTCTTCCAAGCTGTGCCCAAAAAGATTGTCACTGAGGCAGACATTGCAAGCAACGACTCGAAGCTCACTTTGAAGTCTGATGGCGTGGACGAACAACTCACGATTGAGGCTCTCCCGTCGCCCATGGTCGAGAATTCTGACGGAACTACCCCACTAGCCCCGGCCGTCCACACACTTCGGAATCCAGCAGCTGACTTTGGTTTGCAATATGACATTGGCAACTTCGTTGGGGCGAGGCCAGACGACCACACCGTGGTTGGCTTACTCGAATGCCATTGGATGCCACCGCAAGGTTACTCCTTCCCTTTCTCCGAACACAACAAGGGACAAACAGTCGAACGGAGGTACGTCAGAAGTGACCACCTACTGAAATATCCTTGGCTGGTTGTCTCGGATGCCAAGGCAGGTTTGTTCTGCAAATTTTGTCCTCTTTCTGCCACCGGGCACATTGGGGGGAAACACAAGACAGTTGCCCTTCAGGCTCTTGTAACGGAGCCTTTGAAAAAATTCGCGAAGCTTCTGGGGAAAGATGGAGCTTTGGAAACCCATTCCAAAGCTAGATATCACATCGAAGCAGTGGAAGCGGGCAAGGCTTTTCTGAAAACTTGTCGCGACCCAGCAAGGGTCGTGGCAAACCAGATCGATACACAGCGAATGCGGCAGGTGTCTGAAAACCGCGCGCGGCTTCTCTCGATTGTCGACAACGTTGTGTTCCTGGCCCGGCAGAATATTGCCTTCCGTGGACATCGGGATGACGGCCCAGTGGTCACTGGGAAGAACGGCAATGACAGTTCGGAGAATGAAGGAAACTTCAAGGAGCTGCTGCGCTTCAGAGTGAAATTTGGTGGCCATGCCCTTGAAAAACATCTCTCCACAGCCACAGGAAGGAAGATGTTCACAAGCAAAACAACTCAAAATACTCTTATTGAATGTTGCGGAGACGAAGTTCTGTCCGTGATCTTGGCACGAGTTCGACAGAGCAAATATTATGGCATTATGTCCGACGAGACAACCGACGTGGCTCACAACTATCTCTTGTTTTGAGGTATGAACATGATTTAAAGATCAGAGAAGATTTTGTGGGTTTCTTAGATCCTCGAGAACTCAAGCCTCAAGATTCAAATCAGAATCAGAATTCGTCCATGTCGGACAGCGGGTCCGACGAGGAAGAGCAAGACGAAAACGACGCACTGGAGCCAACACTGACTGGCACCAAGCTCGGAAAAATTGTGCTAAGTCTACTGAGGTCATTGTCTCTCGACCCCAAAGGCTGTGTAGGCATTGCAACAGACGGATGCTCAGTAATGACCTCCGAGCTCTGCGGTGCCATTCAGGAAATTCAAAAAGTAGCCGTGCATGCAGTTCGATGCCCCTGCTTCAACCACAGCTTGAACCTTTCTATATCCAAAACATCAACTGTGCAAAGTGTCCGAAACACCACCGGGACAATGCGGGAAGTCATTGCGTTTTTTACGGCCTCGCCCAAGGGTAACGCCGTTTTGAAACTCCAGCTTGGCAAACAGCTGACCAAGTTATGCGACACACGTTGGGTCGAACGTCACGACGCTGTTTTGCAGTTTAGAGAGAGCCTGGGAAGCATCGCAAAGGCGTTGGAAACGGTTTCGCAGTGGCGAGAACCAAGCTCGGCTGCCAAGGCGAGATCACTGCTTACATCAATCCTGGATGCCGAATTTGTAATCGCAACCCTAGCTCTCTACGATGTACTCTCAGTCACGCTTCCCCTAAGTCGGTTGCTCCAAAAGCCGGATCTGGAAATGAACAGTGCCTCGGACATCGTGAAAGACACAATCGTCGTCCTGAGCGAAAAGCGGAACCCATTAAACGTCGAGAAGACTTTCATAGAAATTTTCGCGAAGGCAGAAGAAATTGCAGAGAATATGGGAGCCCAACTAGATGTGCCTCGTCTAGTCCAACGACAAATGAACTGCGCAAAATTGCCTCCACAGACAGCTGAGTCATACTTCCGCGCACATGTATACATTCCTCTTGTGGAATCTGTCGTAGAAGATCTTAAGCAGCGTTTTCCGGAAGAGGTGCTGGAAGTGTACAGCCTCAACACACTTTTGCCTCGCCATGTGAATGAGAAGGGAGCTCCAGGAAAGCTCAGTATCCTGGCAGCAAAATACGGCGTGCTCCTCGGAATGGGAGATGTAGCTTTGCAGACCATCATCAGAGCCGAATTTTCACTGTGGGCGGCGAAATGGAGACGCGAACAAGAGAAGGGGCCTCTTCCATCGACAGCTGTGGAGACACTTCAAGAGTCGGAGCCAGAGCTCTACCCCAACATCAGGACTCTGCTGCGCGTTCTCGCCACACTGCCAGTTAGTGTTGCGACGGCTGAGCGGTCCTTTTCCACCCTTCGTCGAATTAAAACTTGGATTCGATCGCGGTGTGGCGAAAAGCGACTCAACGGTCTTGCCCTCCTCCACGTCCACCGAGATGTGAACGTCGACCAAGAGAAGGTGGTAGACCGCTACGCGCTGGGAGCACGACGAAGGAAGGCGATGTTCGTGCTCTGAAGAACTTTAAAGTTGATAACTTGTGTAAATAATTATGTCTGTTATGTCTGTATTCTGTCCTCCCCAATTGTAGGGTTTTTTTTTTCTTCATCTCATCAGATAAACATGAATCTGTTTAATAAATAATTTTAATGTTGCTCCACGCAATTCGCCTAGGCACTGCGCTGAAGACCATTTGAGCTCGCATTTTTGTTTTCTATTGGTTTCACGGATCCACAAGACCATAAAGAATCGAACAGTTATTTTTGTTTGGCTGTTTCCCGTAAAATACCAAGTCATTGAGAGTAAAGTCGCTGAGAAATCCCACCCACTGTTTTTTTATTAGAGTTTAATTACTCCAACTAAATGCTCACTTTTCTCAAGAACTGTGCATTTTCGAGAGTGAGTCAGTAAAATAACAATAAAAATAAGAAGGTATTTTGATCACGTTCTTCCAGGAATTAGAAATTCTCCATATTATTCGGCCGTCTTACATTTGTCTTGATAACAAATCCTTTCTTCTCCGGTCTTTGTGGTGTTTTTTTTTTTTGTCTAAATTGATGTATTTTGTGTGATCAAGTCCCTGCACAAACTCTTTCATTCCGCGTGCCTCAATTTCCTGTGTTGCTTAAATGGGGATAGTCACTGTTTAGACATAGAATATAGAACCATGCACACGTATGTCTCTCTCTATCTCTATTTTTTTTTTACCACTTATAGTGCAAATCCTTGAACCACTGAAGCAACAAGTGCGGGTTAATATAAAAGAACAAGAAACTAATACAAATTTGGTGGGAATATTTAGGCTGTAGCAAACGTTAAAACACGATTAATAGTTGCTTTTTGTAGATGCCGCAAAAATCGCTAGCCCGCACAATTAAAAAAAAAAATCACCACCGCCCCCCCCCAAACCTTAGCCATAAATCCGCCCCTGAGTGTGGGGCGCAGAACAAATCAAATAATCTCCCTCAAAACACGCGAATATTTCAAGTGAAGCATAGCATTCACTCTAGAGGCATTAGTCCAAAGGCAGAACTGCAATTTTTCACATTAGCGATTCTTCTGCGTCGCGAAAAGCTCCAGTCGAACCACAGTAGTACGCGCCGAACACCGCCGACGACGGGGCTGACGGGGCGTGCTCCTAGGGCTCAGCACAGCAGCGCTACGGTGTCGCCTACGCTCAAAATCTTCACAGGGCGGCCGTCGTTCTTGCCACTACAACTTTCTAGAACACTGTAACGTTGGTAAGCCATTGGCTAAAACAGGAAAATGTTGGCCATCTTAAGCCAATCGATTACCAATGTTGGTAACCCATTGGCTACCACAGACCAATGTTGGCCATCCTAAGCCAATCGATTGCCAACGTTGGTAACCCACTGGCTAATACAGGTCAATGTTGGCCTGCCTAAGCCATTCCATTACCAATGTTGGTAAACAATTGTCTAAGACAGGCTAATGTTGGCCTGCTTAAGCCAATCGATTACCAATGTTGGTAATCAATTGGCTAAAACAGGCCAATGTTGGCCAGGCTGAGCCAATCGATTACCAACGTTGGTAAGACACTGGCTAAGGAAGGCCAAGGTTGGCCATCCTAAGCCGATCAATTACTAGTGATGGTAAGTCATTGGATAAGAAAGGCCAAAGTTGGCCAGCGTATGCCTATGTGCTTCCAACATTTGTGTTACAATGACTACATTGGCCCAACATTGATACATTGTTTTCCAAATGAATACCAATGTTGGCCCAACGTTACGTGGATGTGTGGGGAGGCGAGCGATATTTTTCTCTTTCTCCTCTGTATTGTTTACATCTTTGTTTTGACGTGGGGTGATTGCCCTTTTTTTACCGCCCCCCCCCCCTCCGAAGTCACTGACAGTTCGCAAGGAAACGTTAATAATCGAATAAGTAAAGAGTAAATTTTGCTCTTAGTTTGTTATCTTTTGGTCATCTGAATTGATTACCTCGCGCAGTGTTTCTCTTGTTAGTGACGCTATTATGTAGCATAATACTTATTGTTCGTGCGAGAGATGAGGCTGCAGACCAAGTGTATCTCATAAGAGAATTTTGAGTTCCTTTTTTTACCGCATGTTATACTTTTGATACAAGCCTGTTGTTAAATTTTTATGCAGCTAAAATGATTTTGGCGAGCATGAACCAGACCGAGGATCCTTGTACTGACTTCTATGAATACGCCTGTGGAAACTGGAAAAACACACACAAAATACCTGATGAAAAGACTAAATTTTGAAATTTTCGTATTCTTACTGATAAAGTTCAGATGGACGTAAAAGGTATGTTTGCATTAAGGCTATCAGCTGAAAACATTTTTCTCGCCTTGATAAATTAACTGTGCCGCTTGATTAGCGATATGGAAAAAGAGAAATGTTCTGCCTAAACTCTGCTGCGGCCGGTGTCACTTTTAAGGGCGCTAAACTCTTCTGAATTATACTTTATTTCCACCTTGTATCTCGAACGAATACTGGGCAACGTATTTAGGAGGGAACACAGAATTTCGAAATTGTGTTTCTTGGCGCAAGCTCATTCTAAACGCTTTAACAATCCCGGGAAGCTCAGAGTTGCAATCATGAGTTTCCTTTTCTTTTTCTTAAAACCTCGAGCAAACATTTAGGCACGTCTCTTCTTTCTGGATCGATAAAAGAACAAAGGGCATGTCGTGATGTTTGGTCGGGTTAAAAAAGGTCGCAAATGAGTGTTATTTTTCTGTTTTCTTCGATGCTTTCTGGGCGCGTTGGTTGACTTTGTGGCATGAAAAGACAATTGCAAAATACACTTTAGTTCCTCTTAAGGGCAACCCAACAAACTATGTGTTTTATACCATTTATAATTATGTTTCTTTTCCGATTTAAACCAATCTTAAATGCGTACCCTTTTCGAACTCCACTAGCACGTCCGCCACTAGACGCATGTATTATTTAATATTACGGCGGACGTACCAAGTACTATTTAGGTATTAGCTTGACCACTTTATCAAAATTTGCAATAAGAAAATCCAAGCTTTTCAAGATCAGGAGCTTTTTAAACCAATATCAGCTACTAAGGATCTAAGCGAGACGCTCGTGAAATAATTCATTAGGCAAGAACAGAGCGCTTCTAAATCCTTAAAGACTCTCCTCGTCCAAAACGATGAAATTCTTAATATCCACTATGATGGATTTAAATATAAGTATTATCTCGTGTATCTGATGTACTGAGAACTGGATATATCTGGTATAGTAATATAAGTTGTTAGTTTATTGGGGGACTTCAATAGCAAAAACACTGATTTCGCACCTAACTCAGACTTAGCCGTGCGTGATAATGTGGCTGCGTACTCCGAGAATTCCGCAGCGTGAAAGCCAATTTCAGTATTTCGGTCTGAAATTCATTACAGAGTATTTAATTCAGTAATTATGTATATAACCAACCAATATTTTCTATGTTATGGAGTAAACAGGCAATACAAAATTAACCACATGACAATAGCAGAGTGCGATATATTCTTTAGAAAAAGCGCGCAAAATACATCAAGAAAGAAAAATACATCACGAAAAAGTAATCTTTTACTACTAATGGTTTAATCGAAACTGAAAAAAGAAAACACGAAAATATTTCCCTGAGGGTGTCGATGCGCAAATGACCCCTATCCCTAGTCTTTTGTCCCCGTATTGGGGCAGGGCGGGGAGGATTTACTTTGTACTAGCAAAATAATAGTGTAGCAATAAAGTCGATCGTCATAATCCCCTTGTTTAGAACAATTACGTCGCGGTCGACGATCAAAACTCAATCTCAACGATTGCAAATGTCATTGACTTAAGCATCCTCCTCCAATTTAGTTTTGTTTACTGCTAGAAAGTCATAGACTTTCTATCGAATTTCATTAACACTTATGCCAATGAGGTTGAGGCAGAAACCATTCAGAACGCCGAAAAACATATACCGAAATCAGAGGCATTGGAATAATAAGTTACGCCCTGCGTTTCTTAATCTGAAAGTCACCATGCCAACCTTGACCACGAAAGACATGGGAGACAGGCGCTTCTCTTTGTCGTGTTTCGCATTTTTTTGTTTTCATAGATTTTTTTTAATGATGAATCAGTGCGCAGTAAACGTTTGTCTGTTTCTTGCACAGGGGTTACAATGATGTGAGGACGCCGAGCGTTTATTGTCTGATTGAAAACAAAATAGTGGGTAGGCCCTAAGACATCTAGCATCGAGGTCTACCCATTAGCCTTTGAGTCAAACCCAATCGGTGCTCGTCGTCGTTCTGACGTCACCGGAACCCTGTGCAAGAAGCAGACGACTTGCTCTCCCCCTAACTTGCTCGGACCAACGATGGACGTTCCATCTGCTGTCACTGATAGCTTATGAAACGCACATCGTGGTGAATTCTGCGTGTCTCGTTATTGGTCAGGACTCAACATCCAATGAGTGTGTGGCATCACGCGATAAACACGGTGAGAAAGAATCCCAATACAGAAAGTGTAAATATCATAAGCCACACTTCGTGTTTCTTAAGCGGTACACGACAATAGACTCTTAGCGATAAGAAAATGTTATTTGCCAGTTGCTGGCTCTGAGGAGGAACCTTTTTTAGATTATTTTTAGGGGTGTGCGAATATTGAAATTTTCGAATACGAATCGAATACGAATAAGACAAAAAACGGGCTTCGACTATCGAATCGAATATCGAATATGTGCCTTGTAATGAACAATTACAAAACAAGAGGTAACAGCAGGTGTTATTGCCTTTCCAAAATAAATCAATGGAACTGCATTTTACTGGGCTGCAGCAGGCTAAAGATGCTTCTAGTAATGCACTCATTACAATTATCGTGTAGGAAAATTAACTGTTAAGAAAGTAAGCGCTTCCTACGCGCCGTGACAACATTTCCGCCAGTAGAAAGACCCTTAAATAAGGAAACCTGCGAAATGTTTCTCAAGTTCGAAGAAGTTTTACTTACGGACAGTGTTGCCCGGCTCATACAAGAATATTTCGAATTTTGGGAAACAAATAATATAGAACGTAGTTTATATTATTTTTTTATAAAATGGTAATCAATGCTTACTCCATATAAAAGCGAAAATATGCACTTTTAACGCTTTTATTAGTTATTAATGTGAACCTGTGATGCCAATAAACTCAACAAATATTGCACTTTTCCTCCGCCAGTTGAGTCAATTAGTTTTTTCTGTTTTTTTTTAATATTAACGCATGCGCACAAAAGTAGAACTTCAGCTGAACCTTTGTGGAACATCACGTTGGAAGGTCGAAAAGGTCGAACTTAGTGGAACTCGAAACTGGGCAGGTTCGCGATATCTCTTACTCTGACTGAGCGGGAGTGACAGGCACTGGTGGCAGGAGTTGTTGTCGATGGCGATGCAATGTTCTGCTCACCCCTAGCTTTTTCCGTTTTTTTTTTTAATTTTCAAACATTTATATTAGATAACACTTTCGACATATATTTTATATTTATATTTCACTCTCGAGGTTTCTTTTATTGCATCAAGTTATAGAACGTGCAATTGCATCACATATTTCTATATAAGCGCCACACAACGAAGGGCTTAGTAAAAAAGAAACCGAAACTGATCCTGTCTTGTTGCCATCGGACAGATAGGAACGGAGCAGACCGATAACGCACGGATCATGCGCCTTTCTCAGTGAATAACCATATCCATAGGGGACTGCGTGGCAAGCAGATTATTCGTTACTTGCTCGAATATTCGTAGTTTGTGCGAATATTCGCCGTTTTTCCCGAATATTCGGCTTTGGCCGAATATTCGGGAACTTCCGAATATGCAATTTTCGAATCGAATACGTTTCGAATAAGGAAAATATTCGATTCGTATTCGAAATTTCGAATATTCGCACACCCCTAATTATTTTACAAGCAGCCGCTACAGTAATCCTTTGTTATAACACCCTAATAACTAAAGTCTAATGGCTGTTAACTGCAGAACAAGATCGAGAAAATTTGTATTTACATTGAGGGCTTACACACATAGAAGTCTAACCTAAAAAAAACAAAAAGACTTTTCGGTGCGCCCTTCGATTAGAGTAACTGTATAGGCTCTGCTTGCAGAGCCAGAGTAGCGCGTTCCTTTTCCTTTCGCCGCCATCTCCGTATTGGCGGAGGAGTGGTCACGTGCGCAGAACTGGAGCCGATCTTCGTGCGGGAAAGCGGCCTTCCAGAGCGCCTAGTTTTGGGGGGAACATATTTTCCGCTTTGCGTTCGCAAAATATAGATCCTAGACAAACTCGAACGAACCGAAAGCTTCCTAAGTCATTGAACATTATGTGTATCAACTGAGTACAGTACAATCCCGTTCTTTATAACGCGAGCGATGTTTTGGGACATTCGTTTTCAGGGTATGTGAAGCAGACGACACGGACGACATCGCGTTCCCCGCGTCTGCGGCTCTCGCGGAGTTATACGCGATACCGATACGCGACCGGCACATCCGGCCATGTTGGCGAGTCGGCGAGCTCTCGTTTGAAAGCGGGGGGACGGCGTTTTCGTCAGCCGCTACGTTGTTTACCGCATTAAATTTTGCTTGCGCGTAGAAAGAGCCCCGTGAAAATGACAGGCTGTAGTGTTACCAAGTGCACAAATCGCGCAGACAGCGGCAAGAGCTTGTACCGGATTCCGACGGCGAGACACGATGTGAGACGCCGCCTCGTCTGGCTTTTTCGTATGGGAAGGATATCATTTCTAATCATTGTCTGCCCTTTTACAATACCCCAAAAGATTTCTGCAGGCAGTTGTGTGGATAAACATGTTTTAGAGACTGTTAGTGCTGTGCCTGTTCGCAATTTCTTCAAGGGACCTTGTCGGTGGTAGTAAAACAGTTGAATAGGTTCAGCAAAATGTTCAAAATAGAAGAGAAAGCGAGATGTAGGTTGGTGTCACACACTGAAAGTAGACAGAGCTCTGTCGCCCTATTCTCGGGGCAGAATATACTGGTCAATAGGAATTAAAACAGTCAATCTCGGCATCATTCGGGTCCCTGCAACGAATCGGACTGCGTTTTGAAAGACTTATCCGCAATGAAAGTGGAACGTCGGTGGTCTTTTTTTTTTTACATTAGGCAGTTTGCACCTTGCGGCATTTCCCAAAGTTCGGAGCACCGTCTAACATTTATTATTTGTGAGCCCCTAATGTTTGCGATTCAAGCGAATATAAAACTTAGCTCAACTTGAAAGCATGCGAAACTTCCGGTCTCCAAGAGCTCTCAATTCGGGCGTCTCGAATTCGTGAAATGGCAAAAACTTCGGATAAAGAAGAAAAAAAAAGTTTTACACTATTTTAGCATGAAAGTGGGGGTGCTCGACATTCCTCAGATTCGCATATAATTGGAACGGACGAAGGTAAAGCACTGTTCCGTCTGCATAATACCAAGTAAACTGCCTGCTGAAAAAAAAAAAAAAAAGTCACAAACTGAGCAGCGGCAGTTGCTCTTCGACTCACAAGAGGAAAATAAGCAGGCCTGCGTAATTTTGCTTCTTGCAATCGCTCGAGGGGTAAGGTCCTCCAAAAGTTCGGGAGACAGACAGCGGGCTCACGACGCCATCTGCGTCCCAGCAACAGCGACTTGACGACTTCACTTCACACGCGACCCGCGGGACCCGCGGGTGCGTACGCGGGTGCGCTTTTTGCGAGAGGGAGACAGGAAACGACGGCACAACGATCACGGCGCATGCGCGGCTCGTCGCCGCAGGCAGCACTATTTTCCTTCCGCTGCGCGCCGCAGCACGCCGCAGCACGCCGCCTCGCGTCTGCGCCTTCGTGCCCCTGCAAAAACCGACCGTGGCTTCCCGCAGTGCTTGGCTCCAGAATGGCACCATTGCGGTACTCTGCTCCGCAAGCGGAGCATATACAGTTACTCTACCTTCGATATCATAGCTACGCCATCTGGTAAACATGGTGGCAACTATATGCCATAAACCGTAATTTGTGGCCCGGGAATACATTTGAAAAAGTGATAAGACTACCCAATAATTTAGTGTGCTTATAGCTTAATTTGAATGAAGTTACATTCTTTTTTACACCATACAGAGTTGACATTGAACTAAGCTTGAATATCTTTATTATATCTAGATATTTTATTGAACGCTACACTTGAGGAAAAAGAGCCTCAGAATGCTACTAATAAGGCTATTCTGGCCTACAGAGTCTGCCTCTGCGAGAGTACGTAAGTTTTTTGTTCAAGGTAAAATAACTAAATAGCGGAGCCAGAGAATCGCATTTGCTTTCCTTTCGATGCCGAGTACTCATTGACGGCGAAGGCACAAGATTCACGAAATAATCCAAAGCGCCTGCGGGGTGCACACGCGTGCGCTTTCAAGAGAAAGGGTTGCCTGCTCCCTGGAGGTTGGGAATCCAAACCAGTAGTGAAATTTTCAACGTTAACCTCAATAAACCGCCTTGTTTTTTTGTTTTTTTTTGGTCCGACACCAAGAACTGTCACTGAAGGACACCAAATCGGTGCGAAAATAAACTCAGATAAAACACACCCCATTTGAAAAAATATAAACCCCACAAAAGTTATATATAATAAGTTTTATTTCCATTGCGACAATGGGGGTGACAAGGAAAAAAAGCTGAGCAGTCAGCTTGACAGGTCCCTGTCACCCTACAGGTGCCGCCAGGGGGCATAGGCGTAAAAGAAAATAAAGATAATAAAAACAAATAATAGAAAAGTAACAACACTCGTCTAGATACACAAAGTAAAAGGAAAAAACAATGCACACGCAACTTGAGGCGTCTATATAAAAAAGGAAAAACTTTCAGAACAAAAGGAAAACACTACACGATAAGAAATACACGAAGGTCACCGTGACAAAGGAAGCAATAATCAAATACAAGGACCATGAATGCAACTAACAGCCATGACCGTCTGACGAGAACAATGATCGAATTGTTTTAAATGGCAAGTTATTCAAATTCAAATTCTAGATTCGTACTGATTTAGTAAAGTGGGTATCCTGTATCTTAGCATTTGTGTGCCATAATTTGTCCTTGGCGTGACCACACCCCAACACTCGGCGCCGCGCGTAGGATAGACAGTGGTATTTCTTGAGACGTTCCCAAGGTTCATTAGAAAGTTTGTATTCCTGCTTAGTTCTATTTTTAAACTTGCACTAAGTCTGTAATCATACAAACTGTGTATGCGGATGACACCGAGTTTTTTAAAAAGATCAGACGTATGGGACTGGAATGGCATATTGCCTATAGCCCTAACAGCCTTTTTTTGTAACAGAAGTATCTTATCCAGATTCGTTGGGGTGGTTGTGCCCCAAACTAAGTGACAGTAATTGAGATGCGAGTAGAACAACGAATTATAAATCATTAACTTAACGCTCATTGGTACAATATGACGATGACGGTTTAACATACCGACAATTTGGGAGAGTTTTGTGTTCAGGTAGTTAATATGATTATCCCAAGACATATTATTGGTGAAAATAATACCAAGAATCTTGAAAGAGTTTACAATTTCTATCTTGGTTGAGTTTATGGTAAGGTCTTTCGTAATACTAATTACTTTATTTTTGGGACGAAAGAGAACAGCTTCAGATTTTCCAACGTTTATTTGGAGTAAGTTAGAACGGCTCCACATATTCAGCCTGCTAAGCATCACGTTAGCTTTGTCAATTAATACGTCGGCATTTTCCCCAGAAAAAAATATGCTCGTATCATCTGCATAATTTACAAACTTAGCTTCAGAATATATGTTGATGATATCATTTACGTATATGTTGAAAAGAAATGGACCCAGTATGCTACCCTGCGGTACACCGGAGAGGATGGGTTTTGCAAGAGACGAGTATCCATTCATAAAGACGTACTGAGATCGATGCTCGAGATAAGATTTTAGTAACCGCAAAGCATGCCCACGAAAACCGTAAGTATCTAATTTTGTTAGAAGGATTTGGTGATTGAGACAGTCAAAGGCCTTGGAAAAATCAATAAACAAACCAAGAACCAGTTTCTTCTCTTCAAAATTTTGTGAGATGAGCTCCTTCGCATCCAATAAGGCAGTCTCAGTGGATTTGTGTTTCATAAAACCATATTGGGAGGTGTTTATGATGTTATACTTATGCCTATCTATAACTAGGCTGTAGACTTTCCAGTTTTAAAATAAGACACCAACAAACATCCATCGGAGCCAAGAATGCATTCCTTGTTAAAACCAAAAAGCACCTCTCAACAACCGTTTGTGTCGAAAATAAAAAAAAACATAAAAACTAATTAAGACACAACAATTTCTGGACATATGTTGCATTACCTAAGACTGCTTTTGTCAAGAACCCCCCCCCCCCCCCATCTACAAATTAACTTTTAGTATTTCTTTAGTTCTTTCTTCACCGAGGATCACCACTTTTTTTAAGAAACACCGGAAAGTCTACGACGTGGCTATACACATATGATGAAAATAAACCGCATTCTTTTTTTTTTCTGAAATCGTTTAGCGATTTATTCTGTACGGCGACTTAAGAGTCTAATATATATCTAATGCTTTTTTTCACTTCGAACTACGTAGTGATGGTGCGCATTTACAAATCGGCAAAAGTCTGCTTTCCCAGCCAAGTTCATGCCAATATGCCTGAGTCCAGAGAAGTAACATTATGAGTGATATAAGCAGCAATTAAAAACCCACGGGCATTTTAAGCAAACCCTAAGCTCTTAATATAAGCTTGCGCGTTTTAACTGCTCTTATTCACAAAAGGTAGTGTTTAAAATGACGTTTACATAAATTGTCGTGTGCATTAAAATTACCGTCCTCATCGTACAATAGCTTAACACTTTCAAAAATAAGAGTACCGGACATCGAAACCACCAACATAGCATTTTTAGTTCGCACTGAATTTAGCAAAATGCATTAAGTGCGGTGCATTTACATGATTCGTTAGTAGCATACACATGCTTTGTGGGTCAATTCCTAACGAGTAAATGTTTTATACCGGTGGATTGATTTAAGGACCGGCCATTTCAAAATATGCACGAATGGCATGTTACATTCTGTCTTGGCCCATATAGCAACAAATTCGCCTTATTATGGAGATAAGAAAAAAATCTTTTTGATTCGTGCGTTATATTTTTGTTTTATAAACGGGTATTTGCGACTCCAGCGAAATCGACACCGCGTAGCGGTAACGCCGAGAAGCTCAGGAGAGGAGGTGGTTTCGACTCTGTCGTCTGCTATCGCTGCTTGGTTCTCGTAGGCAGCATAGAAACAAACATCGTTTCCAGTAATTTTTTTACGCTTCCGCCGTGTCGTTGCTACTCACTGACTAGAAGAAGGTTTCTATTGTCGAAAAATCACTTTGCTTTTATATTTAACACTGATTTTACGCTGCAGCTCAAGAAATTTATTGTGGTCCGCGTGCTGAGCGACGACAACGACCTCCTTTCGTCCGCCATTTTGCTTGAACAGCGCGCCCCCTATAGTTGGCTGGAGTCGCGAATATAAAGCTATGGTTTTTGATGTTTTGTTTGATGTTTAGGTTTTTAAGAAGAGTTTGTGGTCTGACGAGCAGCTTGAAAAATAAAAATCAGAATGCGATTAATTGTGATTTAAGTCAAACCAGTTTTACGATGAAAATTTAAATTACGCTTTACATGCCGAAATAATCCTGAACATATTGAAGATTTACCTTTTATATATCATGTGAGGCTATCTGTGTGCACTGTTTTGTACTGAAAGCCAAGAATCGATCAAGCAAGAATGATCCATAACAGGCTGAACACGATTACAAAGCAGTACTGTTCTGAGCAAATTGGAGCACTGGGTTTCTTTCTATCTTCCACTCCGTTCCTCAGCAATGTAACGTCCTGTTGAAAGCAGATCAGAACACGAAAGAAAGAAGGAAGGCAGCGAAAAGTAGTAAATGTAATGTAATATTGCAAGCAAGCGAGAATTCGAAGAACAAAATGTCAAATAGATAATTTTAGCTGGGTAAAAAGAAAAGTTGTTTTTGTTCTAGTATGACGGAGTTTACGTCAATAAAAAGTTGTTAATTAGGCTGTACGAAAAAATTACGGTAATCATTTATTCTGCATTGTTAGTAATCTGATGAATTGAATAATCAGTCTGTCATGTTTAAAAATATATTTAGAAATAAACAATCACCACTTTCTAGCTATCTTAATGGAATCAAATTAATCTGCCTGAAATAAAATAAATGTCCAGTTTTTATCTTTTTTGTTTACTTTGCTGACAAACGACAAAAAATAAGCGCAAGCTGCGAACATGCTGCAGCTGGTAGATCTTAGTGTAAAAAGACATTTTACCATTGAAAGAGTCCTAACATCTTTCTTTATTATTAAACGTATCCAGCGAGGTTCGTCACCCTAAGTACACTGATGTTCCTCATAAAAAGAAAGGCTTCAACCCAAACAATTTAGTCGAAGCTTATATATGCCTACCTCTTGTGTACCAACAAATTTGTTCCCAATTTGTTTTCTTTTAATTTAAAGCTCGATGGCAGAGGTTTCCATCTCAATATTTTTGAATATTTGTAAATAACGTATATATAGTCCTTAGTGTTAAACTGAAGCAGAAGCTATAGAATAGGTAGTTCCTCAACCGATTTGGTCAATAAATATATATCCTAATTAAGCAAATTTATATTTCCACATAATACAACCACGCCTTCTTCCTGAAAGTACAAATACGCGCGCAAGATGGTAAACTATCTAAAATAATAAGCCCGATAACGAGAATACTAATATAGGTGTGTGTTGATTGTTTTAGTTTTATTTCTCGCAGAATTGCGTCTTTTTCAGCGCTTGGATGGGGGTGCAAAGTAGAAAAGTCGATGTGACGAAAACTTGGTCATAAAATGTCACAAACGCTTTGTCAAGGAAGCGACGCAACGCACTTCAGAATAAATTTGGAAGCGGGTGAAAAGTTTAGACGTCAATGCCACGAAAACTTGGTCGTGAAATCTACCAAAAACTTGGTCACGCAAGTGACGTCACGCACGTCAAAATAAATTTGCAGTAATTTTGAAAGCGGAAATAAGAAAATTAAAGATCGTGCGAACACTCATACGTGACGACGCACTCCTCGCACCGTGGTAGACCAATGACTTGGCGAACATGCTATCGCGTTCGCCATGGAGGCGTTGGTGGCTCCTTTCATCCGTGTGTGCTTCTTCCTGAAACGAATTCGTACCGTGTGCTTGAAATGGATCAATAGCGCACCCAGGCTTTGTCCGTCAACTTGCTTCGCACACCATTCCGAAAATACGAATCGGAGGTGACGGCGCGGAGTTCTGCAAAATTGCTTCAACGGGACTCCGAGCCACTTGCATTCACTTCTTGCCAACGCTGCTTGTTGAGCACCCACCATCATCATGCGGCAGGAATCCGTGAACGTATCTCCAGCTGCCACAAACAGCGCATATGGAATGAGTGGCCAAAGCACGGCCTTCCTTACATCACCCCAACCCCTCTCATTTCACCTGCCATCCCCACGTAGTTCTAGAGAAATAATTGCAGCATAGTGTACCTATGCACCGACCAAATTTTTCAATTTGTTCCTGTCTCGGGTTTACTTATATAGGGCATTCTATCCGGATGCTTCCAAACGAACTGTAATGCGATATCAGTTGGGATCATTTGCTTCTTTTCCCACATTCGTGAATCTCGGCGCTGTAGCTCTATCTCAGCGCGGTGCTATCGCAGTGCCTCAGTGTGAGAAAACTAATTTTGGTTTTCCCGCAATAATCATCGGAAAACTGCTCCCAGCTACACAGAGCGTGTAGATTGAATTGGTGTATAATTACACATCGTTTTGAGGTTTTCCGACTAGATTTTGATATATCTAGATGTGACGGTGAACGGTCGTACACGATCTCGCTGTTTTGAGACCCTAGATATGCTCTTGCATTTAAAAGAAGTTTTGTCAGCATTTTGCATGTACCTCACCACATTTGATTATTTTTGTCTGTCAAACAGCTGTCAACGAAACAGAGAAATTTAATGACCTGCTGAAACTACTTAAGGAAGGTGGCTTTACCGAGTGGCCACTACTGAATAAAGAAAATTCCCCTTATAGAGACTACACTCAGCTACTCAACAAATCAACTTTTCTTCCATTTGTTAAATTCTCAGTATTCCAGGACGCTAAAAATATTGGTTCAAACGTGATTTACGTAAGTATAAAACAGCCTCTTTCAAACCCCTCTTGATTCCTCACAACCCCTTAGTATACGGGCAGCGTTGCCCGACATTAATGCTGCCACACGGCCTTTAGTTATTAAGGATGGGAGCAAACCAGAAGGTTTCTAACAGTACCCATTCAATTGGCGGAGCGTCCCCAACCTCCGGACTGGGTTGTTAAGATAGTCAGTCCTCTCTGGTGGCTAACAAATTGCAGAACCAGTTTTGTTTTTCGCTTTTCGCTTTCTTTGCCATTATTTTACAAGAAACTGCGTATCATCGCATCATTTGATTGAATTTTATTTTACTCGTGAAACCATTTTACCGTCACCTTGAACATTGCGCGTGTCCGAGCGCGTGAAAATGCAGCTATTGGCTTTGTCAAGGGAAGCGCATGATTCTTCGCGAAGAAGACTGTGCACACTGTTAAGAAATCCGGAAAGTCTCCTTTCCGAAAAGCCCTTAGCCGCAATTTGGTCATATCTCTAGCTCTATAACTTCAAATACACAAATATAATGCAACATGTTTTCACTGATTCTGTTAGTACCTATCAATGGACCTAATGTCGGAGAGCTTAAAAAAATTGAAGATGGCCTTTATTTTTTAATTGTTTCAAAATAACTCGTAAATATTAAAACGACCTTATCTAAGCGTTTCTCATAAATATAGTTCGCTGCCCAGGACAACCATATTTAGCGCGGATATTATAAAGATAGAGGATAACACACTGGCAAAGTGTGAATTTTTTCGTATCTATAGATGCGGAGAAAACAATTAATAAAAATTAAGTATTTCTGCGGAATGTGCCATGTTTCAATTTTTTGTAAAAATTACCAACATCAGTATTTCATAATATACATTTTCAGCCAATCCTCATTATACATAGTTTGTGAGTAAATATTTCTGGACCCATAGTCATCACAATTTTTTTTTTTTGGAAGAGGTGCCCGAAATTCCAACCTCGCGCAATTCGCGTAGTGTGCTTCTAAATTTTTTCCGCAAAGACAAACATTTTTTTTTCGCAAAACAAGTTTTGGTTTTGTTTTTATGGGCGTTGAGTCTACAAAATATATCTTTTTCGTAAAAATTAAAAAGTGTCACCGGACATGATCGACCAAACTTACCTGAAAAACACCTTGGACCAATCTGGACCGACCAGATTCGAGCTGCTCTGCGCCACGAGGCGTTTACGTCACAGTGACGTATGGACGCCAGTGCTGATTGCTATGCATTCACCCCTTTCTCTTTTTTTTTTTTTTTGCAATAAACTCAGTGGCGCCTACCACTTGATAATCCCGGCACACTTCCGGACCGGGTACATTTTCTAAATTTTTGCGCACCATTATTTCAGCATAAGAGTGAATTATCTGTGAGAGTGGCATAATCGACCATTCTCCGATAATAGCGCGGAGATTAGAATCTCGCATACACTCTGAAACCCGCTGTCTAGTTAGGAACGTAAATGTTTGAGGGTTATTTGCACACGGCGCCACCACGTTTCAACTGCAA